>OMKL01117137.1:0-10024 GCA_900302295.1 Parasudis fraserbrunneri
CACACACACACACACACCCCACACACCCCACATTTCACTAGGTAGAAGAGGATGAGTCATTGGAATAATCTAGAACCCCCTTCCTGTTCCTCGCAACATCTCCCGCCTCACTCATAAACGTCTGCGAGGGAAGTCGAGTGAAAGACATGTTTGAGTGGGAAATGTCGCAGTTTCTTCAGACGGTCATCAGACGTCCCTTCCTCCTTTCCTTCCTTCCTTCCTTCCTCCCTACCTTCCGTCCTTGCTTCCTGCTCTTTCTCCAAACTTTGAATGGTCCCAATGACAAACGAGGCCAATTAAAGCTCATTTGCTCCAACACGGCGCAGTAAAACCCCATCAATCCGCCTAATGGCTGTTCCCTTCTCTCTCTCTCCGAGCCCCAGCGAGGTGTTGTACGGCCCTCCCATGTCCACCTTTGACCTGCACTAAAATGAAACTGACGCCCTACTTGCCGGCTAATATTCGTTTTTTTCTTTTCTTTTTTTTTTTAATGGAGGTGTGTTTACATGGGGTTCAGCTAAGGGCAGGGACAGACGGGGGAGGGAGGTAAGAGCAGCGGGCTAGCTGGGGGGCGCAGCGTCGGCCTTTTGTCCGCCGGATCAGCGGGCTAAGGGGAAGCGCCGCGACGCATTAAAACACAAAAGTTCATGCTTTCGGAGAGCAGGACTTACTTTGGCTGTGTGTACACAGGTCTGTGTTCACGCGCGTGAGTGTCTGCACGCCTGTTTGTATGTGTGTTATATATGTGTGTGTGTGTCGTGTTTGTGTGTGTGTATGTGCGTGCATATGTTTGTGTGTTGCGTGTGCACACCCGTGGCTGTTGTCCAGCATGTATGCGTGCGCACCTGTGTTTGCGCACCCGTGTCTGTGTGTGTATTATTTGATTTGCAGACTGACGGTGCAGTGAGAAGCTCTTGGGCTTACTTTATGCCTTTGCTGTGGATCTGGGTGAAATATCTCATTAATACTACATCCAATAGTGTGAAGAGTACCTCGGTCAAGGAAGGTCAGGCCACTTCAACATGCTACTGCAGGTGTTAATGAAGGGCAACAATGGAAATTAATGTATTGCGGTAATTATTTTTTAAGCTGTGGATAAAATGAACTGTGTAGTAAGGTATACCGAAGGGCCACTTAAACATTGCTTAAACAACAGTTTCCTAACGAGGCTCTGCTGTGGCCTTCCTCCAAGCTCTCAGCTATGCCGTCTACGACTGGAAACTGCATTTGAATGCTAAACTTTTGCCCACGAGCGAAACCTAATCATTTGCATGGATTCTCACAGGCCATTTAGCAAGGGCTACTTTGAATTAGCTACGCCACAGGAGCATGGGTGCATGTGTGTGTGAGTGCATGCGCGCGTGCGGGTGTGTGAGTGCGCACACGCGCGGGTGCGCGCATGTTGGTGGGTGCCTGTGTGGGTGGGTGTGTGTGGCGTCTTTGTCAACGCTGCGATAGAAATTATTCATTCTTCCAGAAAAACTGATTTATTGTTTAGCTTTGCCTTTTTTTTTTTTATTCAGTAATCCTTTAATCCTCATCGGCACGCTCCATTATGGTAAATCGCAGGGAAAACCACGACACGGGCGCTAATAAACATCGCATTAAGACTCTCTCTCTTTCTCTCTCTACTCTCCGCCTTTGTATCGGGGAGACAGCAGCTCTAAAATCGATCAGAGCGTCGTCGCTCCTCTCTTTCACTCGCCAGCGCAATTACAGATGCCCGCCCAAGCTTGAAGAGCGAAAGCCTCAGTATTCAGTGTTTACTGGATGTCATGAGCCTCAGCTCGCTAACTAGCACTTCCCCCCCGGCCGGGCGGTTGAGTTGGTTCGTTCTGTTCCTAGCCACAGGCAAGCCCCCTCTGCTCTGGTTCAGGACTGTTTAGACAGCGAGCTTGTTACTGACTCCGGTGGGGGTGGGGGAGGGAGGTTGACAGCAAGGCAACCGTACCATGTGATCATTTGCTTTGCACCCCATTGTTCCAAAATAGCGCACAATGAGTGGCTGGCCATTAAAAGTAAAGAGCAGGCACACAAGATGTAGCGGTGGAAAACTTGCTTGATACCCAGTGCCCTTTCACACCACAAGTTTGTTTGAAATGTTCCAAATCCAAAGTGAAATTGTTACTTTTGTCGCAGTTTTTATTGGTTCGGTTATGTGGCAAACGAACCAAACTTTCTAAACAAAGCCATGTGATCTTTTTATTGGACATAGTTTTTTCTTTTTGTTGTTGTTTTTTTATCCTACCGAACATATGTGAACAAAAATAATCAAAAATTATCTCCACTTTGGCTTGTGCAAATGTTATGAAATAGACTACACGTTTTACTGTTCACCATCAGCGATTAATTATGCCGTACTGTCTAGGCTACTGTCACCTGATTTTGTTTTGAATTTAAGTATTTGTTTATGGCATTGGCTATTTGGCCATTTTGAACTTAAAAGTAGCGGAAATAATATGATAATGAAAAATCGCACATTTGGATACATGGGGAAAATGTCATTTTCGGTCTTTTCCTGCTTATGGTCTGATTCAAACAAGCCGCTCCAGGGTTCACTTGGAAGTGGACCGAGACCGCCTCAAACAGGTGGACCAGGGTGTGATTATTTGGTGCGGACCCGAGTTCGATTCCGGTGTTCACACCAACCCAAAACGAACGGCAGTCGCAAGGGCTCACCGTACCAGTGATTTGATGTGTTGTGTTGTCGTGTGGACTGGTGTGTAGGGACAGAACGCCGCCTGCACTAGCTGCACATATACTGAAGAAAAAACTGACACAACACATGCCACTATTTCAGAGAGTGTACCGAGTTACAGATCATGTAAGGAAATCAGTGAATTGAAATGCATTCACGAGGCACTAACGATTGCTCTCCACATGGCTGGAACAGGGGATACAGAGGTGAGGGCGGGGGGCCACCAGGGTTACATCAGAGGGTTCCGAGGGGTCCCCGGTAAAATGAGGAAGGGTTATGTTTCACTGTTATGTCACTGACTAGAAGTTCTCCCAATGAGAGAATGTATAAGAATGACTACTCCGATCGTAGGGTTCACTCGCTCTGCCTTACAGTGTGCGTGGTCATGGATCAAGTTTATTTGTGGAGCCCAAAATCACATGACATGTCTCAGTGATCTTCACAATGGAACAGCAATTGATGGTTGATTTCATAAGTTAGCGCTACAATGGGTACAGGAGGCAAATCATTGCCATCCGCGTGTAAAAAGATGTCGATGTGCCATGAAGTAATCGGTACTCGAGAACACACTGGGTGGCTGATATGCTAATTAATTTATCCAACTGAAACGCTCAACTTTCAAAAACACGCAGTCGTGTTTTTCTTTTATTGAGTCATTGGCAATGGGTTCATCTGTCACATTATTACAGTAATAGCCACATTCATCTTGCATAATCTTGGACCTTTACTCTAAAATATTTCTTGAGCATCATTTCTAATGAAATGTGTGTAATGAAACACACACAATATGTTTTCAGGCAACTTGTCAAACAATCATACTGGAGCTCGCAGTTTTCTGATGGAGTTACTGATGATGCAAGGTGAATGTGTGCAAAACTGTGCTTGAGCAAATGGGCAGCAGAAGGGACGGCGAGAGAGAGGTAGAGGGAGAAAGAGAGAGAGAGGTAGAGGGAGAAAGAGAGAGAGAGGTAGAGGGAGAAAGAGAGAGAGAGGTAGAGGGAGAAAGAGAGAGAGAGGTGGAGGGAGAAAGAGAGAGAGAGGCTTCAGGACAGTCTCTGATTAAATTCTTTCAGCCAGAGTTATACCAAATGAAATGGCAAGTTGTGAGGTTTCTGGAGATGTACAGCATAATAACCTACCTAAACCAGAATCACGACAGGAAGCAAATTAAAATATCATATTTTAAGAGAATTTGCACATCAGGTGGCTAGCAAGCCCCTGCGCAGAACTGAACAAGCAGCTCCACTACACCTAGAAAATGTCCATTATTTGTTTAATGTCAGGCAGATGTGTGGCCACAGAATGCAAGGTTCCATTCTGCAAGGATGCCAGCTATCTACGTTGGCACAGTGCGCATTTGATTATTCGCTTATTTGTCAAGGTTCAAAGACTTAAAGCTGGTCTGGACCAAGTTTTTCTGAGAAAGTCCAGTCTTTTTCGGGGATTAAGAATATACTGTCATGTAATACATTTTTAAACCATTCAGGTGTAGGCTGTTCCATAAGTCCACCACATTAACTGTTTCACCGGGAAATGTGGAATTTCCACCCAGATCTATAATTAGAGCTCTGTAGTATGAATACATTTTAACGCATAGAGTCTAACATTTTATTGAATTGTGACTTCAACATCGGAATTCGTGGCAAATCTGAAAATATGTATCGTTACACCCCTACCTGCCACTGTCCCAGGGTGTTCTGCCATAGCCCTATACTGTCCTGGTGTTCTGCCATAGCCCTATACTGTCCTGGTGTTCTGCCATAGCCCTATACTGTCCTGGTGTTCTGCCATAGCCCTATACTATCCTGGTGTTCTGCCATAGACCTACACTGTCCTGGTGTTCTGCCATAGCCCTATACTGTCCTGGTGTTCTGCCATAGCCCTATACTATCCTAGTGTTCTGCCATAGACCTATACTATCCTAGTGTTCTGCCATAGACCTATAGTATCCTGGTGTTCTGCCATAGCTCTATACTGTCAGGGGGGTGTCTTGCCACTGCCATGCACCGTCCAAACTGCCCTGACAAGGGCAGGACACCCCAGGACATTGGTATATGGTATTTCAACTGACTGATACAGGTATTGTTCTGTGTTGCATATTTTTCTTCAGTGTACTCCCAGTGAACTGACTGTCTGCTTTGCTTTATTTCCCTCCCTCCTTCCAGGGACATCGCAGCACGGAACTGTCTGTTGACATGCAAAGGGTCCGGCCGAGTGGCCAAGATCGGGGACTTTGGGATGGCCCGGGACATTTACAGGTACAGACACACACACAAACACAGTATCGTAGTTGCTGATCTATGTTTGAGTCATGACCACCCCAGCCAAGACGAAGCCTAGATCGAGACTTGTCTTTGGGGCTGAGATCAAGGCCTATGGCTGATGAGGTAATCAAATTTATGCCTTGGTCATGTGTAATCCTAGATTACCAAAACAGATGAGAAAACTGTGCAATATCAAGAACAGCACAAGAAGCACTTCTATGTGGAGAGAGAGCGAGAGAGAGAGAGAGAGAGAGAGAGAGAGCGCACATGAGCGTGTACAACGCCGTCATTACAGTATAGACAGATGCAGCGCAAATCTTTCATAGCTTTAGGTGGAATTTAACTGCCAGTTAACAAAAAATACTCGCTGAGCATTATCTGGCTGTATCAGGACAGAATTAGTGGACAGGAGAAACTAAATCAATCGCCATTTAAGTAGCTGTCTCATGAACGGCACAACTTGAGTGAGTGAGTGAGTGCAGGAATCACCTGAATATGCTCACAGCTATCAGCATATTCAGCTCATAGTTTTTAAGAGCATCTGCAGCTTACTTGTTGGCAGCACTGTTAGCATCAGTTGGCATTAGCGAAATTAGCTAACATAACTTTTCCCTGCAGCTCACTCGGGTTAAGGGCTATTGTTATCTCCATTTTCTCCACTAGTTATGACTGTGACTGCTGACATAAACATCATGTAACCTACGTGGTAACGTGACATTAGCTTGACACTTATGTCTGACCAACTCCGACAAGTTATTCTGGGGCAAAAACTCCATCTCCTGACGATATATCCATGCAGTGTCCTTCTCACACCTTTCTTCCTTCATTGGGCGACTTGGCTGACAGGCAGGTTCAGGCTGAGATCCTTCATATTCTGTCCTGATCAAATGTCTCATCTATAGCATCCGTTTCAATCAAGGGATTCCGTTTTGCGTCTACTACACACCAATGCAGTTGCAGAGCAATGTTCACTCAGTCACTTTGTATTACGTATTCCCTGAGAAACAGTTTTTTTTATGTGTGTACCCACTGAACTTTTGAACTCCAGCTTCTAAATGGAATTGTGGGCGTCAGGCGAAAAACAAAATGTAACTGCAATGAGATGAGATGCCAACACAATTTACCACATATTTATATAGAGTAGCTGTTAACCTTAAAGTTCACCTTTAACGTTAGAATCTCTGGGTACAAGAGACGATTGGTAGGTACAAGAAAGAACAACAACGAAAGGAGTTTGCACTTGCTTGCGATAAAGGACAGGTTCTGAAAAGGTCTTGAATCATCAAAACCACAAGGAGCTGTGCTCATAGAGTCATGATTTATACACAGAGAATATTAGGCTCATTGCCCCATAATTTGCAAGATTTGCTGGGAACAACTACAATCACACACACACACACTGCCATGCTGCCGCCTGGTGGAGATAAGTATATAATATATTTATAGATACCATAATATATATATTATATAAACAATCTCTTACCTTGCTCTCATCATCTTTTGCTTTTCCTCCTGTGCTGGTATCTCAGCTGTCTTCTCAGATCCCACCGACACCCAAACCTCCGCTCCCCCCCCCCTCCTCCTCCCACTCTCCTCCTTAGAGTCAGCATCTGTTGAAGGGTGCTTCCATTGGAAAATAAGAAAAGAAAAAGAGGTTGGTGTCAGCACGACCTTGGTCTCAACGGCCTCGGGCTGACATCGCCCTGCAGCAAACGCGAGCCAAAACAGCCTTCGCTTAAAATCCTGCCTTTCATACTCTATTCATCACACTCTCATTCAAAAAAGAGTTCATATGGAGACACTCCCAACCCGTGAAATGTGTTTTCTATTCATAATGTCTGTACAAAAGCAGCGGAAAGGGAGTTTAGCCTATTGAGCGTCGTACAAACATTTTTACAAAAGCGCTGAATAAAAGAAAAAAGGGGTAGAGGAAGTTGGAGGAATTTGAGATCTCAAGAGCTACAAAGCACTCGCTTTCAACTGAGACTACAGAGGCAGGCATGAATACACAATTGAGAAAAAAAAAGAAAAAAAAATCACCATGGTAACAGTATTTGAATCCCAGGAAAGAGAGTGTATACAGGGTAAGTGTTTTGAAGCAGGTTTTATTTCCCCGTGTTCAAACTAATGTTTTATCTTTCTGGTTATACAGAGGTAAGTATTTCACTAAAGACTAAGATTGTCTTTATCACTTGACAGCTATTGATGAGAGAACATAGTGAGATTGAGTGCCAGGTTTTAATTAAGTCCCAGGGTAGTTTTGGCTTGCATGCAGTGGGCGATGTCAGCCCAAGGCCATCAGGGTTGTACATGACACTCACGCGCACGCACGCGCACACACGCGCACACACACACCCCTCAGCCCTTTAATTAATCATAAAGATAGGGAGGGATAGGTGTAACAGGGTGGTGTTGGGATGTGTGAGAACAGCTGCTACCTGGACGCAGATATGTGGCAGTTTGGGGCGTTGTGGCTCAATGAGCTAAGACACTTGTTATATAATTGCAGTGACCGAGGTTCGAATCCAGCTCATGGCCTTTGTTATGTGCCAGCCCTTCTCTCTCTCTCTCCTTCATGCTTCCTGTCATGCGGTAATGTCCAATAAAACACAAATGGCCTAAAAGTGTTGCTGAAAATAAAACGATATTTGATGGAGAATGATTGGTTGGAGGCTTTGAGTTTACGTGGGCCAAAAGGCATCTTGTCCTCTTGTGTGTGGCACTATGATAGTTATTTGAATACTCAAGGCTCCTACCAAAAAAGAAAAACAATGTTTTAAACTTGTTTTCTAAGTCTTTGATATTTTGGGTTCAGATTATGTGCAGTGTCCATATTCTCTGTCGACATGTCCTATCAAAGCTCGCTTGTCCGATTGTCTTCTCCTTTTGGGGGTGAGTTTATCTATATCTCTACAACAGCAGGCGTTCTTAAAGGTCCCATATTGCAGAAAGCGAGATTTCCATTTATTTTTTGATTCATAAAGCAGGTCTACGTGCTATATAAATACTGTTAAAGTATGAAAATGCTCAGTTAAATTATGCACACAGCCCGTATTCAGAAACTGCACCTGTAATTCGAGCCGTTTGGACTTGAATTGATGATGTCATCAAGGTAGGCTCGCTCCTCTCCTCATCCTTGAGTCATGTGTGCGTGTGAAAAACATGTGTGTACAAAATGGCGGCATGCTCATAAATGTTCTCGTTCTCCACCAAACGGTTCACTAGAATATGTTTCTGACAACATTTTAGGTGAGAAATAGGATATGCAGTTGCTGGATCTTAACTATTCATTTTAAGCTAATCTGCAACGCCTACTTTGACAGTTTGATCTGAAATTCATTCAATTGATTGAGCCAGGTGCAACGGTGTTCATGTGCAGTTCCAGAACGCGGCATTGGGGCACATTACAGACCCAGAAACAGCCTGTCAAGAACAGAACTGAAACAGAGGGGTATAGAGGCATGCTAGAATGCATAATCTGAGTGGTACTTTCAACAAAAAACTTCAAAGACATGTTTTGGGGACCTCAAAGACCTATATTAACTTGTTGAAAAGGAGTGTAATACGGGACCTTTAAACCTTTTCATCCTTAAAGAAAGGCTTAACTTTTTTTGAACCCAGACCCTATTTAAACATTGTCTGGCATGATGTTGACTAGCATAGACCATAACTTCAGTGATTGCTTTAGCATTGACAAATTTAGCACTGTGCTGAATCCTCTCACATAGCTCCAATACAGTCCAGTGGAGCAAGTATTTAGCCTTCAAAAACCATGATATGTTGTCTTCATATGTTCTACTGAGGAAATGGTCCCAAACCGTACATCATATCAAACATTATAATGAGTTTCATATGCTTTGTGCTGTCTTAAGTTGCCCAGATACCTGTAACTGGCATTACTGGCCTTAAGCTTATTTATCTGGCCTATGAAACTCATTTTAACTTTTGATACGATGTACGGTTTGCAAATGTTTAGCTAAATGTCATCTAAAACCATACCTAGATCTTTTTCCCAAATCTTTAGTAGAGTTAGGAAAGATGAATGACCTCCTTTTAGATAGAAAATCATAAAATTCACAAATTGTACCTTTAATTGTAATCGAGGACATTAATATATCCTCTACTTCAGATAATCCAAAACACAACTTATTTTCTTTGATAAGTGAAAGGACAAAATTCAGAATTTATAAATACTTTAAAAAATCTGTGTTAGGAATGCCATATTCTGCTCTTAAACCAGTAAACAATTTTATTTGGCTGTTTTTATTAAACAAATCATTTACCTATATTGATTGATGGAAAGTGTTTGTTCAGATCCGGATTCTGATGGATAGGAGAATAGATAGGAGTACAACTGGCGATACCAAGTTTCTTTACAGTCCTTCCAGGCTAAAAGTGTGTTGAAAACAGTGAAACATTGATCCATGTTTTTATCTTATGTTCGTGTCTTATAAATATAAGAGAGTCCAAAGGCAAGGGATTGAAAAGGTTAGCTTCCATCTGGACCCACAGTGAGTCCTGTCTTCCCAATGACCATGACACTAAATTTCATATTTGGGCTGACCAAAAGTAATACTGGAGATTGGGGAGACCAAGACCCCCCCATGGGCTCTGGCTTCATGAGGGTCAGTAAACTAATCCTTTTTAGTTTTTCTCTGATGTATGGTTTTCCTCTCACCAGATACATTTTGAAATATGTTTGTGAAGAGATTTGAAAAATGCTGCAGATAAATAACATGGTAACATTTGAAAAAGAAAATTAAATATTGTTATAATATGTATTCTTCCTAACAGAGGACTGTTTATGCATATCCATTTTGATCTTATCTATGAGAGGGGTATAATTTCCCCTGAACAGATTATCTAACTGTGGTGTAATATTTATTCCCAAGTATTTAAAACCACCTCATGTACAGTGAAAAGGACAACACTTATAATTTCTTTCTGTTGGTGTCATATGTAAAAGGCAAGCAAAAATGTCTTACATCCTGAATATCTTCCAAATTGCTCTACTGAACTATATACATATGATAAGGAGTTTTCTGGATCTGTTAGATAGAAT
>OMKL01117153.1:0-10782 GCA_900302295.1 Parasudis fraserbrunneri
GGAGGTGGAAGTCTTCCATTGAATCAACTTAAATGCCCTTGTACTCTGTATCCTCTCTTGGGAGTGGAACTGTACTTACTATTCTAAACAGAAGCCCGTCTCGAGGACAGTGAGGTTTATTAAAGGGATGTGTGGGGGGACGGGGACGTGACAGTTAGAATTCAGGAGGAGCAGCAACGTCCTAGTCTGACATCAGTTACATAGGGAGGTATTCACATGGGCGAGGCCCGCAGGCGCCGGGGAGGGGCGGGGATGGAAGGATTCTTCTTGACGTCTGGTCTTTGGGTCGTCAGATGTCTGTCGGTGTTTCTTGGGAGTCAAAAAAAAGCGGACAAGGAGAGATCTATTCGGCTGCTTCGGTCTCCTCCATCGGCTGGTCTGTTGCGCTCTCAACGGTCTTTGAGGCCTTTTTGACGAAATGGAAATAGAAATTAGTCGGGGATGTTTGGAGAAAAGTCTCAATTTATTTTACAGGCCGACATTACACTCTCCTGCATCTTACCTTCTTTTTCTTTTTCTTCTGCGTCTTGCGGCTGGCTGAGCTTTGAAGCAAAGCCTGAAACAAAAAAGCAGACAAACATGGACCCCCCCCATCAGCTTATTAACTAACGTATGGTACAGAATACATCAGCCCACAAGGTCTCTGAAAATGCCAAGTCAGCTGTTGCATGCCACAGTGGTCCCCATCAGGCTCATCCCTCTCCCCGGGGCAGAGGAACAGAGGCCCATCATCTACCAGAGCTAATGTACCTTGAGCTCTGGGTCCTCCACCTCATGCTCAGACTTGTAGAGGTCAGGATCAAACAGGCTGTTGGTGATTCGCAGGGGTCCGTTGGCCATGAGCAGCACAGTGAACTTGAACTGGGCCACAAACTCACCTGGACAAAAAAAACAGGGATAAGGACATGTCTTAAGTGAGTCCAACGAGGAGGAAGTAGAGGGGGGTGTTTCAATTATCAGGGTTCCTACTTAAGTCAAAGTACAGTGACTGTGCACATCCAACCTGTTTTTAGGCCAGGTGCAAGATAAAGGTACGAAGGTGTGAAGACCGAAAGAAAAGAATATCTGTACACTGGATTACAGCTCCCAATACTTAAAAGCAATGTTTCAATATTTCAACCCAACAGGGTCTTCATCAGGCCAAAAAGAATATGCTTGATGAAGACCCTGTTCGAATGAAATGTTGCATTTTACTCAAAGTATTGGGAGCAGTAGTCCTGTGTGAAGAATGGATATTCCTTTCTTTGTCTTCCAACTTAAATCAATCATCAAATTCCAGGAATTTTCAATTACTTAAGTTCTTGTCTGCTCTAATTCAAGGGCTCACTCTAGCCACAAATAACAGTAATTTTAAGTTTTGTCTGATTTTTGTCAACCTTGACATGAAACTCCTATTATGCATCAGGGTTTCCGCGAGTGTATTACAAGCCAGGCAGTGCGCCGGGCCTGACCTACCCCCCTGCTGAACCTAAGCATTGGAAAAAAATATAGCCTCATTATATATATATATATATATATATATATATAGTCTTGTCTGACTTGAGGATGAACATGCTAGTCGTTTCATTTAGTAGGCTACATAACCTCTACATAAACGCTGATTCACTTCAACTCATCCTTGTTAAGTGGGTAGTTCTATTAATTAGGGGGCCAGAGAAATTTCTATCTAACTAAAATGTTTTGAGGGTTGTTACTTGTCACAAAGACTTAATATTTCCTATATTATATTTTCCTAATTGCAAGCCTCTGGTACGATACTAACTTTTACATTTCCCATCTGGCTACGCTGATTGACTTACTTGCAGTCTTGCACGAGACAGGATATAAACGAAATGCGGGAGATTAGCTGTCGAGAAATCTGGTAACGTGTTTCGAGTCTTCTGTTAGTGATAACGAATTAGCCTACTACAAGCCTATCTAACCGAAGGGTATAGAGGTTTTTTCTCGTTTTCATCTTCTTTATTAACACCGAGTGTTGCTCTGTCTCGCTCGCAACACCCTGCTCAGTCTTGTCACACAGGCTACACATAACGAAGCGAATAGCTCCTCCTCTCCTCCCATCTGCTTTGCTGACAGAAAGGTTTGTTGTTAAATATCTCTCTCTGTCCTCACCTGCTCTAGGTCACGCATAACCTACCTTCCTTATTATAGATACACACATAATTACAACTCACATATTAGCCTCTTGAAAGCTACTAGTCACACAATCTCTCTCTCCCTCTCCCTCTCTCACACACACTCACACCTCTTATGGTTATGATTGTTAGGTTGAATAAATCCTAGCTTCTTCTGTATCCCCCACAACCACACAGCCAAATTTGCCATTTCAAAATGTTTTGTGACAAGCTATTTTAATTAAATTACACTTCCACAACACAAAAATGGGTTTCACCTACACTCTTATGCTTAGGTATTTTGAATACTACTGTGATTGCAAAATTATATCCTCAAGTTCAATCTTGTAGATCAAACAGGCCAAAGTATCACATAACATTCACTGGTCATTTATTATTTATATTCATGTAAGGCCCTATGGAATCTGTTATCATTGACCTTTTTTCAATGCTCAATTCCATGATTTTGTTTTGTTTGATTTCGTCATCACAGAAACTATAGGGCCCTACGTTAATAATGCCATCAGTCTGCCACCGGCCTGAACCGGGCCCGCATCAGGCCTCCCGTCAAAAGACAGTCGCCACTGGGCCTATCAAAATTTCTGGGGGAAACCCTGTGCATCGTTGTCAAACTACAGTTAAATCTCCTACTCTATCACTTACAAACCTTTAAGGATTGTCAAGGTCTGCAGGACAACAGAATTGACCCATCTCAAACGGCACCCTCTTTTCTGGATCCTCCAATCACAACTGTTGCGATTGGAGGGTCAAGAAAAGAGGGTGGAGTTTGAAATAGATCAATTACACAGGTTAACGTTCCTTTTGCACTCACCCTCCTTCTCGTGCAGGACGTTGAAGGGCTGCAGCAGCTCATGTTTGGCACACTCCACCACACCAAGTCTAGCCTTGCCCTCATCCTCAAACGCTCTGGTGGGGACAGACGAAGAGACGGGAACAATAAAACGAGGGGACAGACACAAACAAAATATAAATGGAGGGGGGGGAAGGTCAAGGAATTGGATCCAAGGAGGAAGAAGAAAAAATTAGAAACACATTTTATGGGCACCTGCCTGGGCCAAGTGTCGAGGGGGAAGGGGGCATATCTGCCTACAGATTTGATGAATTTGCAAGTGCCCGTGGCCAAGTGCACTGTGTTAAAGCTCCTACCTGAGAGTGAAGGGCATGGCATCAAAGCGCCTCTCCACCTCGCTGAAGAACATTCGAGACGTCTTCATCTTCAGGCCATACACCTTGTTGGGGTCCCGCTTGTAAATGGTGGTCCTCTGCGCGCCATCTTTTGCCTGAGATGTAAAGCACAACGGGTAATACAAAAACGGGTAATACAAAAACTGACGTGAAGACAGGAGTTAACGGCACGGGAATGTCAAACGGACAACCGTTACTTTCTCCCCTACCTTCCCCTCTCCGGTGCTGATGAGTACATCCACTGCGTAAACCTCGTGCACCTCAAACTCAGCCTTCTCGTGGTCCTTTCTACAGAGAACACGGGAGAGACAGGCTCAGGCACTGGTGAAATACATTCAGTCATACAGTATAGGAAAAGTAGCAGACACAACTCACTTCTGCTGGTCCGTGGGGTTTTGGATGATGGTTTTCTCCCCATCGATGACGTGTTGTTTTAGCTGATGGGACAGCATGCCTGAAGACATTGGAGGGGAGAGAATTGGGGGGGGAGCACATCAAAACAGATGCACTAAATGTATAGTATGTGATTGGATCAGTATTCAATGGAGTACAGCGTAGCATGCACGGTGCACAATGGCTGATTCCCAGGAAAAGGGGTAACGATCAGAAAACACTCACCCTCTATGGGGGAGCACTTGAAAGACTTCGCAATCTTGTTCCAGGCTTCTGTGACCTGTGTGTTCTGAGGGGGAGACAAGACAGAAAAATCAGACTAGGTGAATAGTGATGGAGTGTGTCAAATCACATAACGGGGCGTCTGGGTGGCCTGTTAGTGAGAGACTCGCCCATAACCGCAAGGTCACAGGTTCGATTGCCCGCGACAGATGACGTGTCCATCCCTGTCAAAGTGTCCTGTTTCCTCATTGAGATATGCGAAGAAATTAATTCTTAATTACCCTGTGTATAATAACGACAATAGGTGTGATTCAAATCCCAAATGATGATCAGTACTGTAGTGAGGACTTGAAATTAACACCAGCCACTAGCCAAATGCTGGTGAAGTTTGGCCATGTCTGGCAAGTCTCAATTCTCCCAGCCACTTTAGCAGGAAATGAATCAGAATTTTAATGGTACTATTCATACCATTCAAAAACTGATTTGGGGCAAAACTTGACTTGATAAAAATAAAAATTAAAGCAACCAGTGAATATCAATTGTTACTTAAAAAAAGGTGTTTGAAGCCCTGATTATACTGCAGTTTTACCTGGTTTCCAGGCTTGACCAGACGCAGGGCAGCCTCGGCACACAGGTGAGCTGCTGTGAGGACGTCCGCCTTCCGCCCTGTCAACGGGGCTTCCTGGGGTGACACGAGAGACGAGCAGACAGAGATTCAGAAGCGCGGCGGTGCGCAAGTTAACATCACACCTATCCTCAGAAAATCAAGAAAAAATGGCATGCTCAACTCAAAGAGTGCCATGAATGTGTCCCCGTCTACGGGCGCTGCAGCCCCAGGTGCAGTCCACCGTGTTACATGAATGTTGTTGGCCGTGTCGTTTCCAACAGTGATGGTATACCTTGGTCACTCCAACAACAAAGCTGTGAGCCACGTTTGAGATGAAGCCATCGACATGCACGCCCAGATCACTGCACGCAGAGAGAACAAGCAAACATGAGGCAAAGAAACCGTATCGGATATAAAAAAAGAAACTAGTCAAACCTGCACAACAGAGTGCATAGTTCATACTGTGGTGCAAAGAAAGGGCAGGCAGGGGGGTAGGAATGTAGTCTTTGAATCTGGCCTAAAAGTAGGGTTGGCCATACTGCCGCTGGCCATGTGCATTGAATAAATTTGACCCCATCTACTGGGTCTTGAGGCTGAAAGCGAATCAGCACAACCAGTGTGCACGTTACTGCTTCTAGCTTTAAGCCTTGAGACCCAGAAGACGGGCTGTGTGTATTCAATGTGGGCCTTGGGCAGCGGCATACGACACTGTACATGTTTGTGGATTTTTTTGGCCATGGTCGAACATCTTTATTCCCAGCGAAAACCTATAGCACATTGGGCATCCAGCACTCTATAGCTGGTAACTATGAGGGCATGTGTATGTTTTGGTGCCTACATTTTGAGAAGGTCCCCATCCTTTAGTATGACATCAGGGTCACTCTTAAGAGGGGAGTGGTGGCATACACAGTTGTTCACAGACACACTGGTTGGAAAGGCAATACCTGAAGAGGACAGAGACATTACATTCAGTACAATGAATCTAATTGGTGACCCCCCAAGACTAATGATGGCATCCATTCCATTTCCTACTGTAAATTTGAGATGCAGCCACTGGCGTGATGCCATACCTTTCTTCATGTCTTTCTCCTTCTTGAAAACTTTCCCAGTTTCTGTCACGATGAAGGCATCTCCCTTTACACACAGGCTAAGCACGGAGGCACCTGGCTTGGCTTCCTCCACCACAGCCTTCAGGGCCTCTGAAAGACAAGAGAAGACAGCGGGGTTGAAATGGTGCGACAACGAATAATTGACAGGTAACTTATAAGACAAGTTTCCGCAAATGCAACCTTTACTCGGGTGTCTGCGCAATTTGTGTCCGTCTTATAGAGACGACCACAACGGCAATCGCAGATGGATACATATGGTACGTTAGTTCAGCTATTCAAGACGTTAACTGTGCTCGCTCACTGCACATTGCTCATTCGTTCAACGTTAGTAGAGGGCTTATGTCAGAACGACCTGTTTGCTTTGACTTGTTCACTAAGGTTAGCGAAGGGGGAGTTGAAAGTGTGACAGACCGGCTGACAGCTGTGTAGCTGCAATTGCAAGGTGGCAGGCAACCTCGCTACCACTGAATAAATAAAAAGCACATTAACAATCTGACACCAGACCAGAAATCTTGCTGCTTATGACGGCTAGATGACTAACGTTAACGCTAGCTAACGTTGCAACGTGCAACTGCAACGTAGGTAACGTAATGCGACTAGCAAACGACGAGCTAACTGGCCAGCCATTGTTACATCATTAGCAATGAGCTAACACTAGCTAGCAAGTTAGCTTAGCTACATAGTTAGCTCGCTAGCTGATATAACGACAAGACGTTAAATATATGCAGCTACTATAAACCAGAACTTTGCTAAATATTTAGCTACGTTCCGATCCATATCTGTCAGAAGCTCGCTTTCTAATAATAATGCTCCATCATCGTTCTTGCTGCGGCACATGGCACAGCAGCAGATATGAATGGCTGGCATTGCTAGCTAACGTAGACGAATTCTGACACTTCTAAACTCTCGTCTTCAAACAGAAATTGACATTTCTAATTTCACTTACGATTTGCAATCTCAGCCCCCATCTTGTACTTGGTGACCACCAAGTCATCGGCGATGGTCTGCTCTTGTGGATCGTCATCCCCAGACATATTTGCAATGTCTCTTCGCACTCAAAGTAACTTTTTCCCGGCGGGTCTCAGAATAGACCACGCTGTTCTGTTCTCTCTGCAGCTCTACGTTGGCGCGCCCGACTCCAGCCGACGAACACGAGATCCCTCCTTCGATCTCGCTACGTCCAATGCATGTCGAGCGCTAAATTGCAAGCACGCCCGCGTCACCGGCCATCCATTCACTTTCTTGAGATGGCTACATCTACATCTCAATTTTCTTGCTGAATTTATATAAGATGGCAGTGAGTTAATAATTTTACACGCACGCGCGCACACACTCACCACAGAAATAGATAAACAAGTATGTTTTATTATTTTATTTCATAATTCAAATGACAATAAAATGATTTACAAAAAGACTCATTACATAATAACATGGTCGTGGATACTTCATATCATGGCTACACAATGAGATAATCTTGTGGTGTAATGTAAGGTACAGTATGTAGGCTATGTCTAAACAGCTTAACACAACAGCATACTTCAAGTGCAAACATACAGACTATTGGCATAGGCTGCAACAGGCCAATGCCAACCCTCATATTAATAGAGAATGGCTTCATAATCAGTCATTTACCACAACACTAGCATATAGTAAATTGGGACATGAAACACTATGTTTCAATGGTTCCTTGATGCTGGGATTTTTTTTATTCTTACAAAAACATGTTCGGAAAACAGCGCAGAACTATCCAACAACAGTGAACGGTGTCGAAGTTTGAAAAAATCTGAAATAGCTGGTAAAACTTTGTGGTAGTTGTGTTTGTCCCAGTCCACATCATTAGGTGCGCACAGCATCTGGTTTGAGGAACAGTCTGCTGTGCCAATAGTCTGGGTTGTCAAATGATGTGTTGCTGCTTGGCTCTCCTACGCCAGCGCACACCTTGATGTATCCCCCAAGCCCCGCACACCTGCTGCTGCCCACCTCAGCAACAGCCCTCCCCTTCGCTGGGAGATTCTGGTACTCTACCCGCTCCCATCCACTGGAGGCCCCTCCAGAGCCATCCATCTCCTCATACTCTTCCACCTGGTCTGCCCCAGCTGTGAGCACATCTGGCCTGGGCCCTGCCGTACTCAGGCTCTCCTTTAGTCTGGGTTGTTTATTTGTGTACTGGTACTCCTCCTCCACCTCCTCCTCCCGTGCCTGACTCACTCCCGTCTTACCCGTATCCTCTCTTCCTGCTGTTTGCTGAACAGATGCTTGACTTTCACGCCTCTCCCACACTGGTTTCTCTCTGTCCCCAGTGTGGGAGCTCCGGATGTCCATGTATTCATACTCCACAGTTCCCTGGTTGGCTCCTCCCTGGTCAGCCGCAGCCCCGGTCTCACTGTCAGGCCGCCCAGGCAGCTGCTGCTGCTCCGTGGAGCTCCCTTGCTCTGCCACAATCCCCTCAGAACCCCCCACTGAACTCTTACGCTCCACGGTAGAGCTTGCCGATGTCTGTGTTTCCCTATGTACTGTGTCTGCCTTGACTGGTAATGGTGTTTTGTACGTTGGCGAGGGTAAAGGTGAGGTTCTCTTCCATAACACAACAGAGGGGGCGTCTAACTGTATGGAGATACCTGTGGCTGAGCGAGGCAGGGGGCTGGGCTGTTTGGTCATGAGTTCATACTCCTGGTTGGGGTCTGAGGCTATCACTAAGGGAGACAACTGATTCCTGGAGGAGCTGGAGCTCCTTCCGCCAGGATTGTGGTTTCTGGAGGCTGGGTGAGACAATACACAATCTGTGAAGAAAGAAAAAGAGGAGGGAAGAAGTCCTGGTTTAGTATGTGCTATACTATTTATGATATTTCTGTAATTTGTTTTTAGTTTTCAATAAAGACACAACAAATCAAAATCTGATGATGATTAAATGAAACTCAACATGTTTCCATCTTACATCCAGGGTGACATATCATGTATCTTTTCAACAATTTTATATGACTTCCTTGAATCTGGGGACCTGTTTGTTAAGTTTTTTTGTTTTTCTTTTGCAAAGAAACTAGTCGAAATCTAATTTTAGTTATTTATTTTCCAGCACCTGTCTTCCATGGTATAGAACATGCTGTTTTTGGTGGGTATAGCACATACCACATTTTTTATTAATTATTCCCTTCCCTGCCTGGCTACCCCACACAAAAGAGTAAAAACTTTTACAAACTGGGCAGTACATTAAGTAGGCAGTGTTCCTGGCTCAGCTAAACCACAGCTAATTTATTAATTAAAGGTTATTGGTTGCTTGTGTCCCCAGTGTCACATTACAAAGGGCAATAATTTTGAAGGGCTTGTTTAGACTTGTTAATCTGAAGACATTTAACTCTGGCCAAACAACAAGGAGTACCTATGTCATTTCCCCCCAGCAGCTAGATAAGATTTCAGACGGCCAAATCCATACACAGACCCATTTTCCATAATATGTCATCTTTAATGAGTCAGATAGTCACCTCTTTCTGGAGTGCCAGATGAGCCAGGCAGTACATATCCATAATGATCTTCTTCCTCTTCCTCTCCAAGCCGCGCCTGATGAGAGGGTGTCTCTGAGGCTGTAGACCGGTTCCTCGGTAGACTGGTTGAAGTACGGCAACTGACTCGCTCTGTGGCCCCCCTGGCCCTGCGTAGACTGCCCGTCAGCAAAACTCCCTCAGGCAGCTCCATATCCTGACCACCGCCCTTGCCCTCTGACCCTTCTGAGGTTGTCCGTGCCGAGCTCCGACGAGACCTCTGAGGCCACAGCTAGAATGGAAAAATACAGACTCTTCATAGAAAATAATACCATTTTCAAATGAGATCACTGGGACAGAGATTACACACTGTTTTTTATGTGTCTGACTTCCAAATGTGAGGAATTATTTGCAGTGTTGAGACATAATACTGATTTAAGTGCTGCCATTTGGCAAAGTGTTGTAATAATCTTGATCAAAGTGGTGCTGTTCAAAGCATCCCAGCTAAATATATACACATATGTACGTCCTATATCAATTGTGCAGCACCATCATTGATCAACTGGCAGTGGTCTCACTACCTTGACTGTTTGTGTGTGTGTGTGTGTGTCTGACCTGGTGGGGAGTGTCTCCTGGACTAGGAGTCATGGGGAGGTACCCCACGGGTCCAGCCTGAGAGGTGCCACTCTACGGGAGGACAGAGACAGAACAAAGAGATCATATGATCATATTCTAACTCCCAAAGTTAAAATTCATCGCGCAAAGCTCATTTCGTCATCTATGCAATTGAAAGCAATACCCTGTAAGAATTAATCCTCAGACGAGATAGACTCCTGGAGGGAGACAAGTGAAGAGGGGGTGTGGCCAATCCACCCTCCAATCCCTCCTCATCCTGGTCCTCCAACTCTGCCTCCAGAAGTCCTCGATCTGTTTCTCTTTGGTGGGATTCTTCTGAGCCCACCTCTCCTCGTTCCAACTAAAGGACAACATAGAAGAATCCCAGTTGTTTAACCCCTCAATAAATAGGCCAGTGAACTTAAGCTGATACACTGATTGACAGCTATGGCTTTACCTTAATGACAAGGTATCTAGGCGGGTCTCTTGCCATACGAGTGAAGTCATTGGCCAGCTCTTTGAACGTTGGTCGTATATTTTCATCAATCATCCAGCCTGCAAACAAAAAAAATGACGACCTATGACCAAAGGTTGCTGGAAGGTATGCCAACAGATAACACGCAGATTTTGCGTGTGTGTGTGTGTGTGTGTGTGTGTGTGTGTGTGTGTGTGTGTGTGTGTGTGTGTGTGTGTGTGTTTATGAGTTATCACACACTGAGATGATGCATGATCTGTGTTACTCACACTTGACCATGACCATGTAGACATCTATGGTACAGATGGGAGGCTGGGACAGACGCTCGCCCTTCTCCAGCAAACTGGGCACGTCCTGTGGCTGCATGGACGTATAAGGCTCCGCTCCAAAAGACATCATCTCCCATACTGTCACCCCTGGGTGAGGAGATGAGTCAAGATAAGACTGGTGATCACAGGAAGACGGACAGAGGCAATTGAAATAGTTTATTTGAATCCACCCATCCATTACTGCACACATGATTCAAATAAGGCAATGTTTTACAATGTTTGGACACTTTTAGCTC
>OMKL01117217.1:7390-19416 GCA_900302295.1 Parasudis fraserbrunneri
CTTGTGTGTGTGTGTGTGTGTGTGTGTGTGTGTGTGTGTGTGTGTGTGTGTGTGTGTGTGTGTGTGTATGTGTGTGTGTGTGTGTGTGTGTGTGTGTGTGTGTGTACCAGTACAGACTGGACGGCAACTTATTCAACATTCGGCGCCTTAAAGCCTTCACCAAAACC
This sequence comes from Parasudis fraserbrunneri, assembly GCA_900302295.1. Taxonomy (NCBI): domain Eukaryota; kingdom Metazoa; phylum Chordata; class Actinopteri; order Aulopiformes; family Chlorophthalmidae; genus Parasudis; species Parasudis fraserbrunneri. The sequence continues at coordinate 7,558 of OMKL01117217.1, forward strand.
ACCACCCAGCACATCTTAGAGCTACAGTATGCAGATGACTGTGCTCTCCTCGCCCACACTGTAATTACAACTAGTCAAAATGACGTTGATATCTGAAACGTTAATTCCGGATAGTCAAATTAATAAATCAAGCTATTAAATGTTAAAACATAATCAAATTTCATTTCAAGATATCTATAACTTGATGATAGATGTCTACAATTAAATGATGACTATTCCTAATTCCAGTTTGAGATATCTACAACCTCATACACATGAATGGCAAAAGTAATTTGAATCTTACTAGTCAAAATGTAATTAAAGTGAAATTTTAGTTTTGATTAGTCAAAATATAATTACAGATATCTTGAATTAGAAATTTGACTGGGCAAAATGACGTTCTAGATTACAGACATTAGCCTACATGTTAGGCGGAGCTTAAGTGTAGGGGGCAGGGCAAACATAGACCAATGAATGTTGATCTCCCTGCACTATTCCTATTACACTACTACACGATTAAACACTATTACATGATTACAAACTGTTACACAATAACACTATTACACACTATTAAACTATTACATTGTCATACTATGTGAAATCACGTTCACCGGAACTGCTTTTATTTTTAAATCAGTTCAGCTCCGCTCTTACTGTAATGCCTAGTATATACATGTACCGCAAAACAACGTGGGGGCTAGTTTGACCTAAAGCTAAGAAATGGTTACTCATGACATTAATATTCCACAATAAGCAATGTATGACTGAATTAAAAAAGAAATAAAAATAATTGTACTGCATCTTTATTAAGTATTTAGGATATGAATTGTAGGCCAGGACATCTGGGCAATGCCACAGTACTTAATTTAGAATGGTATTTTGGCACACCTTTAACAAATTAATTCACCTTTAACAAATATTGCACCTCCTGCAATTTTGGTATTGCACTAGGCCATATTGCGATTTCGATAACATTTTGATTAATTGTTCAGCCCTACTTTGCAGTAGCCTATGTATCTTTTAATTGTTTTGCTTGAGACAGTGCACTCATTAATTATTCAATTTGTGCAACATAACGGATTGAATCCAGGACCATATCAAGTCAAGTTCAATATCAGGACACCCACAACGGCTGGAACGTATCCTGTGGGAGTGTGCCTTTATAAAAGAGATTGGGGGAGTAATTCTCAATTCCAGAAGGCCCCACGTAACTATACAATCCTGTGTGAATAGTAGCCTAGGTTCTGGTGACTCCATTTTGCTCGACCACAATGCGCTCACTCAAAAAAGTTCTGGGTCACTCACATGGCATTTTTATTGGCTGATTTCTTACCAACAATGATGCCTCATTCAAGTTTGAATTTCAAATTCCTGTTCAGCTACTATTATTTAACAATTGTGAATATGGGGATATTAACACTTAAATTACTTAAAAATACATAATACTTAAAATTACATTATTTACTTGGTGGCTTTGCTGTTATTTTTCATGTTGCCTACTCTGTTAAAAGCCTTAATTTGACACAAACACTGACTTGGCTTAACTGACCCAACAAACTGAGCCAAATATAAACATCAATGGCTGAGAATTTCATAGATACCTATGATAAACAGAAAATAATCATAAGCATCAACATTTTAGGGCCAAAAATGTAATTCCCATTGGGTATGGGGGGGTTGAGGGGGGCATTGTGGTGGGATCTGGACATTAGATTGCGGGGCATTGGCCCAAAAAAGGTTGAGAACCACTGCTCTAAATGAACTCAAAATGACTCACCTGAGTTGTATAGTATACTGATGCCAATTTCTATGCTGAAAGGGGTCATGTAGACCCCAGCTGTGTTGTTATGGTGGTTCTGTTTGCTCTGGAAGCCTAGCTTAAAACTCCGGGAGAAGTGTTAGTCGGCCAATGCTAGGCTAGCCGTACCTCCCCCGCTTCCAGCCGTTGTGCTCAGCTAGGGTAACATGCAGCCAGATCTCTTTCTACTAAACACACAGAGAGGAAATTCGTATCTATCTTATTGTCTGACTCTGGGGAAGACGGTTAGAGCATTTCCCATAATGTTGCTGTGTTCCTTTAAGGTTGGGGTTAAGGTTTGGGTTAGGTATAGGTTTATTGTTGGATATTCTATCAATGGATTGGATGTTCTATCAATAAAGTATTTTGATCATACAAGACGTGTAGTCAGAAGCCTCTTTATTCATGAATGCATTTGGGTTCAAACAGCTTCAAAAGCAGAACAACATCTCCAGTGGACATTCAGTTTTTCTAAAGAGAACATGTAGGTGTGTCAACCTTTGCCTGTTTTCCATCACTTGCAGGCGCACCCACACTTGACCTTCAAGTGTTACCCACAATTATTAAGCAAACATCATTAAAACAGGAACGGTATTAAGCAAACATAATTAAAACAGGAACGGAGTGTTCCTCACTTCCCTCCAGTTCTCACACGTTAGTCACGTACACATTTACCACTTCTCCGTATTGGAGAGGAGCAATAGCTTAGACATGTACTAAAAGTTATATCTAACATTTATAAACAACTTTTAGGGTTAAATTATGACAACGTGCAGCTTGGCCAAAAATGGACGCCTCCCAATAAAACGCAGATTACCCCAATGCGATCTAGCGTCAACCATATTGAATCTAGTCAACTTCCTCTGGTAGATTGGACTGATGATTGTCCCACTTTTTACAGCTTGTCTTTTGCCCAAATATTGTATAAATATTGTATAAAGAGAAATGTATTTAGAATAAAGGCAATAATTCCTCCACATTGTTTAGCCCATATCATTCCTCACATTTATATCCTGAATAGGGAATGTGAATCACCACATTGAAATTGCCGACCTTACTGCTGTCAATTATATACTATTCAACTGCAATACATCAGAACAACTAACCAAGCAATAAGTTCATGAACCACAACCATGACATGGACATCGCCTTGAGGCAAGAATCTCTGCAATCAAAACTGATGCAGCCACATCAATGGCTGATGCAGCTGTAACACATTCAAAAGCAGCAAACACAAAAAACACCATATCAGACACCCCCTGGGAACCATCATCTCCAGGCTAAACTTTAAATTGAATGGACATGACAATTAATTATTTAGCTAACACTACCAAAATTGTGTTTTTCACCTGACAACAGTGATGGATACCAAATACAATAGTAACTCTACTCACCAATTAAGCTTCTAGTGGTCCACTGTTGTCCAGAGTAGGCTGATAAAAAGGTAGACTAAAGCTAAATACATGTTTGTAAATCCATAAAGTCCATGGGCCAAAGCTTTGTTTCTTGTCATTATTGTTGACTGCTGTGCAGCCACCTGGGTTTTCCTGTGGGCCCTCTAGTTCTGTGGAATACCCCTGTGGCCCCCTATCTCCTCTGCTTCAGTGTCTGGCCAAACACCTGCCCCACAGCGAGGTACAAGCCAATGAAGTGCTAGAAATCTTGGGGTGGCATCTTGGATGGCCAATCAGATTTTAGGGGTGGCACCAGTGTTATGCCGAATTCTACATGCCTGCCGAGAATTGCATGCACCTCGCGGGAGGACGTAAAGGACTTGTGTATTTCTGTAGTGACATGTACGTATCAGCCTATTTGGTTTTTGCAGAACTCTGCATAACACCTGTTTCTCCTTTAGATTAATGCATAACATTAATGTACTTATTTTAGACCCTTACAAACCAAGTGGTGTATTGATACATACAGTAAATATGTATCATTATTATACATTAATATTACATGAAATAGTTACGTTGTAGGCCCTGCGAAAATCAAATAGGGTGATACGTACAAAATATACGTATCACTACAGAAATACAATGTCTTTTACGTCCTCCTTTGAGGTGCATGCAATTCTCAGTAGGCATGCAGAATTTGGCGTAACACCGGCCACCCCTTAAAATGTGTGCGCATATGCAACATTTATGTTGTAGTCTAGAGCCCTGCTACCTGAAAAGTTTCTGTTTCACTATTTACAATGTACAGAGTAGAGGTCTTCGGGTCTGCCCGAACCCCCAAATACCCGTGGTTCCGACCCAGACCCAGCCGGTTCTCGGGGAATTTCATAATATTATCCAGCCCGTCCGGTTCGGGTTCAGTAGTCTTTGCCTCAGGTCTCGGATATCTGACATTTAAATGTCAGGTCTGCCAGTGCCCGCAATAGACCCATGAATTATTTTTATGAAATTTTTAGTAATGCTTAAAATAGTTTTCCATTGCAGATTTCAATTAAATTATGCTTGCTTTGACAGTTTCCAACCTTCTTTGCCAATGTGCTACTGTCATATTGATGACTGACTACGTAATTCGTCATGTGCATCTATTATCACAAGGTGGCACTCGTGACAATATTTAGGATGAGGTTATCCTCTATGACCATATGCCTGTTCCGGATGGGTCATAGGTTTTATATAATTCAATGGTCATGAATTGTGCTACAGTTATCTTGAATCTGTCATGATGCTATATCAGCATAGCTATCTTATAGTTTAATGATAGCTATGCAGTGTTCATTTATTGCCCCTCTGAGTTAAACTGGACCATTCTTAATTTCGTAGCGCGATCGGTTTGTTTGATTGTTTATTCAGAATGTCACTTTGTCGCTACTCTGGCATTCAACAAGAGCAACGTTCTCTGAGCGTTCAACAAGAGCAACGTTAGCATGCTAACTGGCTAAAGTTGCTAACAAGCTGAAAATAGTCATAGTCAGCCCATTTCCATCAGCAAGAATAACAGAAAATGTGGATTTATATTAATTGCCAAGCCACTCTCTTGGCAAGGATGGATGGATTTAACGTTAGGCAGCCCCAAAGTAAAAGCTATTGTTACCAGGTAAGTTTTCGTATGACAATATCAATCCACATACACCGCTCTATATCGTGTCCATTTTGGTCTGACTCCAGGTCTATCTGACCACTCCCGGGAAAGAACGGATTTGGGTCTTTTAGGGTCTGAGTCTATCTGACAGCTCCCGGGGCCAAACGGTAGTTCTCAATCTTTCTGGTTTCAGGGATCAGCCGACAGTTGTTTTTTGTCTCAAGCAATAGTAGGCATTGCCATATTTATGAAAAATAAATGGCAATATCATGTCATTAGAATCTCTGCATTTAAGATGTTATCCTGCCATATTCACTACTTGGGATATCTCGAGAACTGACACTTCGGTACCAAGTCGATACCTTGTTAATTATAACGGTCCAGTTTCCATTTCTCTACAAAATCAGTATTTTCGACTGGTATTGGAATTGCAGAACATAAATAATAATTCAGTCATCAAATACCAAGTGGCAAGTTCAACAGCACCACAGGGAGAACCTGGCAACGTGGAAAATTGCCAACCGTAGCTAAATAAACCGCAAGATGAGTCACATCTGACTTTGCTCTAGTCCAGATGACCAAAGAAACAACATATAAGTTTGCAATCTGTGCGAGGTGTCCTGCATGCTAAGAAGGGATACCAGGAGAATTGTTTTGTTTTTGTAAGTGGTCCTTGAATATGGCAAGGCCTTCTATTGCTTGGGACAAAAAAGACTGAGCATTTGAGTCAAAATCTACATGAATGGCCATCCTACAACACAGAGAATTGAAGGCTTTGAGACTAAGCAATGCATTCTACTGCTATACATCACATGGGTTACACAAGGGACAGCATTGGCAGGCTTACCCCCACCATAGGAGACTAGAGCGGGCATGCCAGTGAGAGATGCAGAGGTTTTGATTGAATGTGGCTATTTCTTCTTAAAGAGTGATATTCACCTTGCTGCACTCTGCCCTACCCCAATCGTTGGGTCAGAGAACCTCTTTGGAGGTACCATCAAAGAAAAAAAGAGGCAGTCTGACATCACTGATTGGGGTGGGGCAGAGTGTACAGCAGGGTGAAAATATCAACCACTAGGGCAGCAAAGGGAGGATGTGTTTAGTTTCTCATTAACCACAGAAATCAAGGTAAATATTGGACCATCTCTTACAAGTTGAAGGTGTTCTGAACATTCTGACACTATAGGGGTAAACTGACAGCTCTCTCTAGAGCGTAATCATCCAACGATCCATTTACGCTTTGCACACTGCACATTGCACACGGCTTGGCTTACACAGGTTATTATACAGTTTAAAGCCTGCACCATACAACAGGGGCAGACAATGTCAACTCAATTACATATGTTATAGTATTTCACTGGATGAGCCTTGCAACATTTTTTTCCAAAACTTTGGAACAATGTTATGACCAATATTTATTTATTACAGTAGGTGTTTGCTTGTGAACAACGTTGATTGATTCTACAAAGTTTTCAGCTCTTATATCATCACAGTGCATTATTAATAGTGCACACAGGTGTCAGAAAAGCCGGTGAGGCTGTTGAAAGTGATTCCCCCGGTGTTGCCTTGCTGCAGGGCACGCACATTGGATAGCTCACATTCATTTGAAAATAGATTCCCAAAACGTAAGTTCAGATTGGGCACAGGGTTACTCTACAATTGCATACTTTTGAAAATCGATATGTAACTTTAAGTTTTCCTGACTTGTAGATCCATAGGAATACAGTTTTGTTTCAGACTCTAGCAATCTCACAGTGTTAATAACTGTGCCTCTGTAAAAGTCCCGGCCATGAAGGAGACTGAAACGGTTCCATTTTCATCCCATTGGCACCGCCTGAAATGCATCATCTTCCTCATATTCAGTATCTTTGTCAACACTGGCTATCTGATGGCTAACTCTCACTCTACAGTGAGTGCTCTACAGCTCTACAGTGTCACTCAAGCACCGCCTCCCAACTCACTCATTCGTTCATTCATTCAGTCTGTCACTCATGGTTAGCCACTCTGCCCCTAGTGCCGGCTCACAGGCATTGCACTTTGCTTTGCATCTTCAACACTTTTTGCCCTCATTGCAATGATGGATTATTCTGAAGCAAGAAGTATGTCTTTGTAAGTTGCTTTTGATGGCGTTAGGAATATAACAGATAATGAGTTCAGAGATGAGTACATAAAAGTCACCACAACAGTTTAGAATAGTGCCATCTGATGCAGGCAATTAACTAAAGAAAAATGTATACCAATGTTATCCTTTAAATGGTGGTTTTGAAGTCCTTGTAATGGTGCTGCCCTAGCCCCTATTGTGACTACCTTTGCAACATTTCAAGGTATGTCTGTCTCTGTTATCATGTCTATATATTGGGCGGTTGGGTATCATTGTAATTGTTAGTAAAATACACTTGAATGTCTTCCACTATTTACATGCTGCACTTAGCATGCCCACCCAGAGATAAAGACAGTGTCTTCCTCTTTTGTTTTGTATCTGTATGTTCAAAGGTAGCGTAAACAAACACATTTAGTGTATTATTACACTAGTATGAATGACCAATGGTAATGTTAAGACCAACAATGTGTTTCTGACATTGTGACAATTGTGACATTGATCTGTAGATGGATCTAAGTTGTTTTCTTGAGGGGGACATATATGGAGAATATGGAAAAGGTTTTTTTGGTAGCCATGCAGGAAAGGAAATGATTAATTTTAAATGTGTGTGTGCTACAACCACCAACAATGGTGTGTTCAATAAAAGGGAACATAATTCTGGAAAATAATACAAAATACAATTATACTTTATATTTATATTATATTATTTTATTTTTTTTGCATAAATCTTAAACATGTTTCACAAATTCAAGGAAGTCATATAAAATTGTTGAAAAGATTAATACTATGTCCACTTTAAGTTGTTTTACCCTTAAACAATCCCTACCTAAACATTACATTGCTATTTTAGCCTTCCTGGCAAATAAAGCTGCGGTCTTCCCAGGTCTGCCTTGTCCACACTGCACCAACTATTTAAAAGTATTTCTACCCAACCACTGCAGTTTCCACAGTTGGATAACAGATTTCAACCACTACTGCACAAACCCAGATTGCTGTCTGAAGACCTAGCTCACTTCTCATCTCCACACTGCTCGGTAAGGAAAAAACCAGACCACAGCAACATGTTGGTTGTGGGTGAATCTGCTTTGACATATATCAATGTCGGTGGTAAATGAATTTAAATGTTAAAGTTAAATGAATACCAAAACATACTGCTTCCCTGATGAAATGGTCTGTAAGATAACAGAAAAAATCCCAGAAATCCTGTCTGCTGTGAACAAAATGATTGTGCATGTTGCGGCTAATGATATGTTTGCTGAAATGCTGAAACATGACTTTATTGAACTGCTAGGCTCCCTCGATATTGAGGCATACAGTACATTAGTGGTCCTCTGCCATCAATTGGACAGGGTATAAATAAATTCAGCAGGCTACTGGGACTGAATACATGGAAATTCAGCTGATTGTGCCTTACATAAAGTGAACTTTATTGACAATTTCAATCAGTTTTGGGAGTACAGATAGCTCTTTAGAGAGAATGGACTTCATCTGAACAGTTCTGGAGAGGGAATTGTTCACCTCTATCCTACTGTATTCCATTTGCCACCCAACTGTGGCAAGGTACAAGGACAGTGTAAAGATGAAGATGGCCCCTCCCTCCCACCATTGGACTCCTGCCCAGCAACCCATGACACAAAGGTCTGCTCTGCCCCAGGATGACGACCATGCGAAAGAGGTCTCTCCCTCCCTCCCACCGACTGATTCCAGCCCGACAGTCCACGATGCAAAAGTCTGTGAAAAACTTGCCTCCTCTCCACCTCAGTAACAACAATCAAAGGAGGTTTCTCCCTCCATCCCACCGTATGCAGCCCATGACACAAAAGTCTGTGAAGAAGTTGCTTCAGCAAGCTAACTCCGTTCTAGCCAGCCCTCAGCTACCACATTCAGCTACCATCTGCAAAACCTCCTCGATTTTCTCTTGATTTGAATAACAGAGTGTCTGTTCTTACTGAATCAACATCCCCAAACTTTAAGTTCATTAATGCCCCCAGAGTCGAAAAGAAAGGAGGAGGAGTAGCTGTCATATTTTCAGATGTGTTTCAGTGTGGCTAGGCGTTATTTGGAGACTGTTCATCATTGGAATATCTTGCTGCTGTACTGAAATGTGTTTTACTCCTGATTATATACAAACCGCCAAAATATTCTCATAATTTCTTTGATGAATTTGCTCAACTACTGTCCATAATCTCCATGGAATATGAATATCTATATCAGGAGATTTTAACATTCATATTGACAATCCCAGCGACAACATATACTTACTTGACACCTTTGGACTTTGTCTCCGGGCCCACCCACAACCAGGGGCATACCTTTGATTTATTAATCCAAATTATCCATATAAATAATCCATATATATATATATATATATATACACATAATTTTTGTGCTCTTTCCTTTTTATCTATTTTATGTAAAGCACTTTGAATTATATGCTATATAAATAAACTTGCCCTGCCTTGCCTTATGTACCTGGGATGCTGTTTTGGAATGCCTCCCATCTCATTTTGTGGGCACTTGCCTTTAATTGTTAAGAGTTGGCCTGGCCAGTGGATTTCTCTCAGTTGACAGATGTCATAATAGAGTGGATGTGTCAAGATACCAATAGGCTAATCTTTCATCCGTGTGTATGTGTGTGTTTTGAATGTTTAAAATGTTTGTGCAACGGATTTGATCATTCATGGGCTTTGGTCCGTTCATCATGGAACACCATTTGATGCTCATAACAGGCTGAGGTAGAATATAGGTGATATAATAGGTAATATCTTAATAAAATGATAGCTAATTATTTAACTGACATCAACTCACATTCAGCCAGCAGTCAGGTATAAGCAGCTCGTAATCACTCTCATGACAGACTGAAAAAGAGAAACAGGCCAAAGCACAGATAAAATGTTTTCAACGAATGCAGAGGTCTCCAAGCATAATGAAGCCCTTTATCGTGCAAAATATCTCCGCACCAACAATGCAAAGAAAAGCTCGCCTCTCCAGCGGACCATCCTGGATTAGTCGTTACAAACAAACGAATGACAGCAGATCTTAAATAGAATGCTGTGGCGTAAATGTGTGATACATTTTTAACGTTAGTTTTATATTTTTCATATCAACTGCATCATGAAAGACACAGGCAAACTATATTAGAACAAATGTCAATATAGACCAAGGCCACTGATCCTAAATAATAGGCCTACATTTCAATTCTATAATGAATTCCGTAAGGACGCGTGTAAAAAATTGCACCGAACCAGACAATATGGAAAACGGGAGGCGCTGGAGTTATTCCACCTATTCTCAGGCGTCTGTAATGCTCAGTCAAAATGAACTTAAGTTGAAAGTCTGAATACGACTATCTTGAGAAACGTCTCCATTTGGAGGAAATCCCTCCCCAGGTGCACAACTGGTTTTGAGTGACTTAATTCCAAGGATAAGTCTGAGGTCTGAATGGGGAGTAGCACGTGCCTTGTCGTGATGAGTGTCTTTGGGCTGCCACTCCCTCCACCAGCATGGAGGTGGAGGGGGGGTGGTATTTGGAGTGCCAGGAAACCTTCAGCACTCCCCAAGGACTGGGGAATGCCAGCAGGACCACAGACAGTGCCCAGTGGCAGGAGGTAGAGTGCAGTTGTGAAGAATCTTGGGTAATCAATATTATCACATACAGCTGCTGCACTCCTGGGAATGACACACACCTGGTTGCTGATTGCCAATTAACTCACTCGCCTGCCTACTTGTGCCTGTCAGTGTCTCCCCTGCTCAGAGAAGTGAAGGCCCTCCCCCTGGACTGTGGCAAGGCCAGACCCACGGTGTGGTAAGCGGCCACCAGGCCTCACCTAATTGTTGGAACACTCTTTTGTCTTGAACTATTGCTGCTGCTGGACTGTTTTTGGTGGATGTATGTTTTGCGCATTAGCAGTCATTGCCCATTACTTGACTGAACCATTGAAGATTATTTGGCAGTGGCCCTACCGAATCCCTGAGGCCCGGTGGGTTGCCATGTGGGAAGAAGTCCAAAAGATGCTGGAGATGGGAGTGGCAGAGGAATCCCTGGTCCAGCCCTATTATGATGGTGCCGAAACCTGATGGGTCCCTAAGGTTCTGTAATGACTTCCGCAAGCTAAATGAGGTGTCCCAATTTGATGCTCATCCAATGCTGAGGGTGGATGAGCTGATCAAGCGCCTGGGGACTGCCTGTTTCATTAGCACCCTTGATTCGACAAAGGAGTAATGGCAAGTGCCCCTCATGGAGCAGGCCAAGGAGAAGTCTAGGTTTTCCACCCGAGATGGCCTGTGCCAGTATCAAGTGCTTCCCTTCAGTGTTCACTCGGCCCCCGCCACTTTCCAGGGTATGATGGATGAAATCCTCAGGCCCCACAACTAGTAAACAGCCGTGTATCTCAATGACATTGTGATCCATAGCTCTGATTGTGCCACACATATGAAGCGTCTGGAGGCGGTACTGGGAACACTGAGACAGGCAGGGCTAGTGCCAAACGCAACGAAATGCCAACTACTGCTGGAGGAGGTTGAGTATTTAGGGTACATCATAGTACAGGGTATGGTGAAACCACAAAAGCGGAAGATCCAGAGCATAGCCAACTAGCCCCATCCCATCACCAAAATACAGCCAATTAATTCCTTATTTTGCTACCTTGGCAACACCTCTGCATTATCTTACCCTGAACAGGTTGCCTCAACACATGAAGTGGACAGAGGAAGCAGAGATGGCATTCATCACCATGAGAGAAGCCCTGTGTTCTGAGCCCGTCCTGGCCGCCCCTAATTTTGGATGCCCTTTCGTGCTCCAAACGGATGCCTCAGGGATAGGCCTGGGGGCGGTACTGTCCCAAGTGGTGAAATGGGAGGAACACCCGATCACATTCACTAGCCATAAGTTGCTTAAACATGAAAACAGAAAAACTATGCTGTGGTGGAACAAGTATGTTTGGCGATT
>OMKL01117353.1:4779-20446 GCA_900302295.1 Parasudis fraserbrunneri
TGTCGGGAGGTGCGGGCAGGGAGGCAGACACTGTCTTAAGCCTCTCCCCTCGAGGACTGTCCCTTGTCCTCATACAGGTGAATCCTCCACCCATGGGGACCCCGGGGCGAATGAGCGTGCCCTTACCATCGCTGTCGGCCCAGGACGCTCTGTAAGGCCCCAGAGTCGCTGCAGATGCCATTATGGGGGAATGATCTGTGCCTTCCAAACTCTTGGCGGAAAGGGCTATGCTCTGACTGCCCGCTCTCATCTCCCACCGGCACACAGTCTCGCTGCCTGCATGGGACCTCATGAGGACATCAGGTCGTGGGCTGACCTGCAGTGGAACAGAGATGGGCAGGCTGCAGCGTGAACGACCGCTGCCCAGGTCCCCTCCATCCTCACCCCTGAAGAGGAGCATGGGCGGCTCCCTGTAGAGCTCCGTCTTAGGCCGCAACCCATCTGGACGAGTTCCCTCTCTGCGCACCGCACCCTCCGAGTAAGGTCCTCCATACACCTTGACTGACTCTCTGACAGAAGCAGGTGCAAAATGGGCCTCTTTGCTTTTACCAACGAGTGCACCGGTGTCTTTCGGGCATCCGTGGCTCTCTCTCAACACAGGTTTCGCCCTCCTCTGAACGGGGCCGCCGTACCTGGCCTGCACGCTCCCCTCTTCCTCCGGCCCAAGGTTCTCCCGCACCTCCTCATATGTGGGTTCTTCCTCATTTTCAGTGGCTGTGCTCACGTCCTCCTCCCTCTCGGGACCTCCCTCTGTCCCTGGGCCAGGTGGTAGCTCTTCCGCCTGAGGTGCCGCTCCATCTTCCGGCACAGCCTCAACCTTGACCAGGGTGAGGGAGATGAGGTAGGTGGTGCGTTTCTGCAGGTTGCCGGTGTTGCTCATGAGGCCGGCAGATTTCAGAACAGCGTCACCTGCTCTCTGACCCAGACAGACTCGCGGATCACGGTCATGGCAGGAAGCATGAAGGAGGGTGAGGTCTCAGGGGGGATGTCGAGCCAGAGAATAAAATGTTAATAAGAAAAATGCAGTCAGATGATCAAACCTTTAGAGCGATTGGATTATGTCTGATGTGAGGAACTTCACAGGAACCCTGCTTCAATGAGGAAATTAAGAGTCAGCGAAAAACGGGAGAACGTCTCTATGGAGTCATGAGTTAATTGAAAAGGCTATACTTAAAAGGCTAACCCACTAATGAATCAAATCTAGACTGCACTCTTATTTTAATACCTCCATTAAGCCTTTTTTAGATCTTAGATCTATACACTGCGCTACAACTGGTCTCTACCACTGATTCATTCATAAGCATCTCCTCTATGCTTTCTCTCCAGACACCTTATTCTTCATTCCATGTGATGGGAGCACATAGACCAGACAGATTTTCCTTCGCACTGTTGATCTCTAAAGTCGGAGGTTTCGGTTTGGAATTATGTAACAGTCAACAAATGCGCTTGGTCCAATTTTCCATAGAGGCTGTTCACAACGTTAAACTGTCAGTGATGGTTCTGCCTGAGGGAAGAAGACTCCTTACTATGTGTCTTGGCTTTGCTTCAGACCATTCTTCATTTTCACGAGAGAACAATTCCTATTACATCTCAATTGTGTCCAAATAAAGATCTTCCTATTTTGCCATCAGATTTGCACAAATATCAGATGACATATCTGACAAGGCAGTCAAAAAGAGCTGCAGTTGATCAATCCAAGGGGGAAAAAACAGGTGGAAGTGAATAGGATAGGGGGGAAAAAATCAATATGGAAATCATTCACGTGTCACGAAGCGTGTGGCAGCTGGAGTCTCCATCCAACAGCATGTGAGGCAAAGACGCGGTAATGTCATGCATGAATCACATATGCACAGTGTAAGGATCAATAAGAGATGCTTCAAAACATCTTCCTTATTCCTCCAGCAAAGAAAAAAAATGAATGAAAGATAGTGATTGGATTAGCAGGACACAAGCAAAGCCTCTTTGTGGCTGTATCCCTCCTCTGTGCAGCAGCTCTCGGTCACCGCATCCTCTCCTCCGACTGTCTCATCCAATTAGCAAGTCAATAAAATGTGTCTGTGAGGCAAAGCGAGCCCCCCGACTCAGCCCCTCCTCCTCCTCCTTCTCTTTTCCTCCTCGTAAGCCCCCCGTTACCCCGCCACTATAGGCTACCAGCTCTACAGCAGATCCAGCTCCAGCGAGATGGAGAGCAAGGCTGTGAATGAAGCTCCCAGAGAGAGATGGAGGTCGTTGGTCACGTTGACGTGTTCTGAGATGTGTGTCTGTGCCGACAAAACAAAGAGAGGAAAAACCTCAGCCTCCTCCTACCCATTACTTGCGCTCTCTCTCTCTCTCTCTCTCTCTGTCTGTCTGTGTCTCCAGCTCTTTCTCTCCCGCTCTCTTTTTCAAGGCAATCTCTGGGCAGTTCCCGCTCTCCCCCTCTCCCTTTCTCACTCTCCACCCCCCTCCCCTCCTCACTCTCTGAATAGAGTGAGAGAATGAGAATGATGATGCTCTGGAGGATGAAAAAAATATCACGGGGGGTGGGGGAATCCAGAGACGACGTTAGGCATATGAATGAAAGGGGAGAGAAAATTAAGATAGAAAATAAGCAGTTAAATGGGGACATGCTAACTAGAAAATGTGAGAGGAAGGCAGAACGAAACATGGTATTGGATTAAGGTGGTTTCAAAATAAACTGAAAGTAGGAGGGAAGGAAAGGAGATGGAGCAGAAGACAAAGACAGAGTTTGAAAGGAGAGGGTAACAGGAGGTGGATGCGTAATAACAGAGTAATAACATGCTAATGCGGTAATAACGGGATACTATAATAACAGAGTAATACATGTGCAGTGGTGGAAAGTGACTACGTATTTTTACTCAGGTTCTGTACTTAAGCACAATTTTGAGGTATTTGTACTTTATTTGAGTATTTTCATTTTAGGGAATTTTGTACTTTTACTCCACTACATTTGAAAGGAAATATTGTACTTTTCACTCCACTACATTTATCTGAACCCATCAGTTACACATTACTTTGAAGAAAAAGATTTAGCATAGAAAACATGGCAAAAATTGATGAAGATTATGTACTTTCAAAAATGAAGCCTGCCAACTTCAAGAGGATGTAATCAGAGTCAGCATAACTGGACCACATGCCACTTTACATACAACATAACCTTTAGAGGTCAATGGATCGAGGGAACGCTCCCAAGCACTGGAATACACAAACATCATGCAGAATGCATAGGCCTACTTTTACTTTTGATACTGTAAGTACATTCAATATCAAATACTTCTCTACTTTTACTTGAGAAGAATTTTGAATGGAGGACATTTACTTTTAACAGAGTACTATTTTATCTGGGTATTTCTACTTTTACTTAAGTAAAGGAACTGTGTACTTCTTCCACCACTGCACATGTGTAAAACAGGGTAACAATAACAACATAAAAAATAGTTATGGAGAGGAAAAGAGAGAAAAGAGGGAAAACATTAAGATGAAAATAAGGGTTAGAAAGGAAAGATATAGCTCTTTATAGCCTGTCCCTCGGCTTTCCAAACCTGGATCAAATATAATAATATAATATAATAATATAAATAATAAAATAATATAATTTTGTCAATATTTTCAATTACATCAATAGTGGAATCACTTCACATTACAGGTTGGTAGCAACATTATACTGGTAATACCTGGGTAATAACAGATAACAAGGTCATAACAGGGTAAGATGCTCTAATAGCTTGATTACTAGGAAGGTGCCATTAGTTACAGTGGTACCACTTTATATTGCAAGTCAGTAATATCGGTAATAACATGCTAATAATAATGGTGGTAATAACAGGGAGATAACATAACAGAATAATGCATGTGTAATAATGGTAATAACAGCATAATAATGGTAACACCAGGGTAATACTTTGGGGTAGCAGTGGCTCAGGAGGTAGACCGGTCATCTGGTAATCTGAAGGTTCCCGGTTCGATTCAGGCTCCTCCCAACTTCATGTGGAAGTGTCCTTGAGCAAGACACTTAACCCCTAATTGCTCCCCATGAGCTGGTTGGCACAATACATGGCTGCCTTCGCCATCGGTGTGTGTGAGTGAATGGGTGAATGTGAGGCATAAGTTGTTAAGTGCTTTGAGTGGTCGGCAGACTTGAAAAAGTGCTGTATAAATGCAGTCCATTTAGCATAATATCTATGCGATTACTATAAGGTTACAATTAGCTACAATAGCTAATACTATTGACTACCACTGTAGTTTCCTTCCAATCCCCGAAATATCTCAATTAGGCTCATGGTGTGTTATCTAGAAACTGGTCTCGCACTGTCCAGACTTTTCTTCACACTATATTTTTAGCACTGTACCAGTGAAGGCCTGGCAGAAGGGTCTTAGCATTAATGATAAGACTTTAACTGCAAAACTTCCACTCATCAGCACCATGGACCACAGTAGCTGAATATGTGCCCTATGTCTTACCTAGTCCAGGAAATGAGGAGCCCGCTCATCCGGCAAAGCAGGGGTATTTCGACTTAGGAATTAAAGTTTCAGTGTTGTGTTCCTTGGATTGGAAATACTTTATTATCCCGTAGGGATAAACATCTCTACCATCTCTCTTTCCAGGTAATGTTGTGTGTAGGTGTGCATGTGCATGTGTAACATTGAGAAAAATGACACATTTATGACCCCTAGAACATTAACCCTATTGATTTTGCTGACACCATGACCTTTCCTCTGGCACCAACATCAGCCCAAACTTTCAATTTTCGAATTAGTGTATCTTGAATCTTGAGTATCTTGAACCTTTCCTCTCGTGCCACCATCAGGCCGAACTTTACATTTTGAAATTAGTTTATCTCCTGATCCGTTAGTCATACAGACATGAAACTGGTGTCCAGAGATGTGTCTACTCATGCACAACAACGTTGCCATAAGGACCCATGAAGTCCACCTTATTGGAATTTCTGCAGTCTTGAGATATTGGAAAAACACTTTTTTCCCTACTACCCATAGCCTGTTCCTCCTGATTCTCACAAAACTTGCTGTGCGGAATCTGGGGACTAACATCCTCAAATGTGTCATTTAGATAATTGATAGGCCAAACCATATCACCGCTAGATCCTATCAAATTTTGGAAAACCGCATGGTAAACAGGAAATGATTTGTTACTTGTGAATGCACTGAACAATTCCCACCAAACTTGACGAATATGTATTTGCCTTAAAATAGCAAGGAGGCCTGTGAAGTTCTGAGTCATCTTGCCCCATAGTGGCGTCATTCTCATAAAACTAAAAACATGAACTACTCAACGGCTCGGATTAGGGGCATAGTCAAAAGGTGGACTGAGAACTCTACATGTCTAGTTTGGTATATTGTTGCTGGACTGTTAGTTTTAGTTTGGTCAATGATCACAGTAGAGTAGCTGTGTGCACATCCAACCTGTTTTTACACCAGACGCAGGATAAAGTTACACATGAAGACTGAAGGAAAATAATATCTGCACACTTTATTACAGCTCCCAATACTTTATTGGGCTAAAATACAACATTTCAACCCAACATCAGGCATCAGTGCCTCATTTTCCTGATGAAGACCTTGTTGGGTTGAAATGTTGCTTTTTAAATCAAAGTATTGGGAGCTGTAATCCAGAGTGAGAATATTATTTTCCCTCCGTTTGGTCAATGACATGATTAAAACTTTGAAAGTTCTGCTGTCCATACCATCAATCATGCAACAATCTTGTAACAATTCCAATAGTTCGCCCCAAAGACTACGTGATGGAAATGATACCCATCACGAAAGCACTTGACCTCAGCATCAACTAATATCAGGTTATTTGCATCAGTTTATGGTCATTTAGCCTATAATCAGCCATGGTGCAAAAAGATATTTACCCCTGATGTTTTAAGTGTGAGTGTAGGTCAGCTAGCAAACTAAGATTGAGGATGATACATAAGAAGACACAAATGAAGCCCATTTACTTCATGATTAGAACAGTTTTTATTAATTTGTCTTTCACTGGTTCATTGGAAATTGTTAGGAATGGAGAAAGTATCCAACAAATAAAATATGTGTTGTATGTGCACATTCAAAATAAAATTTAAAAAAGGGCAATAAAAGCATTCTTTCCTCGATACGCGTTATTACCTCAGACCATTGCTCAGCATCCTCTTCCATGATTTACATATTTGGTCATCCTTCTACATACTCATTACTGTCAAAGGCTTGCAGAGGGGAAAAGTACATTCAACAACCATGAGTCGTTTTTGAATGACGACACACCGAATGACGATTGAGTGACGATTTAAATCAGGTCTAAAGTTAGACACCGTTCTTACTCTCCATATCATTCACCGCATTTCAGCCGTTTGTCTGAGTCACTCTCTCCTCATCCTTGAAATATGGGTGTTCCAGAGCACTCAGGGCAGAGATTCTTCTCAAGGGGTCAAAGGTCAGCATTTGCTGTGAAAAAAATAAAATAAAAGATTGGTTGGAGATTAGAACTGTATCAAAATGACACTTTCATGTGCCACTGATTTCTCAACACAAGGAGCTAACCCCATTTCTGTTTTACTTTTCATCTACAGAAGTCAAACTCCTCAAGAAACTAGACATACACAGTTTGCTGCGGTTTGGCCAACCAATTGACCTATCCCAAGCTCCACCGCCTTTACTTGACCCTCCAATCACAATCGGTCAAGCCAAGAGAGGCCAGAGCTTGGGAGGTCAATTGGCTTTATACAACTTTTTTTAAATGGTGGTGAACGGCCTAGGAGAGTAGGAAATTCGTTTTTGAGAAATCTAAATGGCGGCCATAGTATTGTGTCACTTTAATATTGATAACAATGGTAGGATACCACAAAGTAACAAGATTCCATCATGATTGAACAAGCCGTTAAGGAGTAGCTCACTTTTTTGTGAGAACAGGGCCACCGTGTGGTGAAATGAATCAGACTTCAAATTTCACAGTTGTCCTTGCCGTCGTAGGGCAAACATGTTTGTCAAGTTTGGTGCAAATCCGACAGAGTTCATAAGTAACACAACTCTCCCCGTTTACATTGCGTTTTTCCAAAATTTGATTGAATCTGGGGGTCATACGGTATAATATATCGAAATCACATATTTTAAAGACATTAGTCCCTAGATGCCACACATAAGCTTTTGTGTGAATCAGATGAACAGCCTAGGGAAAAAGCAATAAAAAAATATTTAAAAAACCATAATGGTGGAAAATTCTAAATGCCCGAAAATCCAATATGGTGGACTTCATAGGTCCTCATGGCAAAACTGTTCTCCATGAATAGCATCTCGGGATATAATTTTTGTTAGTGTGCGATACATTCAGGAGATACATTTGTTTGAAAATGTAACATTTGGCCTGGGCGCTAGAGGAAAGGTCAGGGGTCACAAAAATCAATAGGGTTCTTCCTCTAGGGGTCATGAATGTGCACCGCAAATTTGAGAAGATTAGAATAAAATCTATTCCAAGTTATCATGTTGACACCCAGGATCTGCGGTGGCGGGAGTCAGGGTAAATTAATAATATCCCCGGCCCTGTCGTTTTGGGGATATAAATATATAATATACCCAAACTTACACGGTCAAATTAATCCTGGATTGTGAACTGCTCCTTTATTATTAATAAATAAATACAAAAATCTGGAAGCCTCACCAGCAATAGTTGTGCCCCCAGCTCATTAATCTCTGGAACATAGTCTGTGATTGGTCGAGGGTATAAAGGGCTAAAGTTCTTTCTTTTGAGTGTAACATCAGCTGGCCACTCCTCCTCTGATGGCAGGCCAATAACTCTGAAATGACATCACAATGATCCAATCAGACCACTGTCACATGACGGATTCCACAACCTTATTTAACCACTTCTGTGCTAAAAATGTGATGGGTGTGATACTCACTCAAATATTTTTCCCAATTGGTCCACTTCTGAGTCTCCACAGAACAAAGGTCTAAACAGATGAGTTAGTACATTAGTACAGTGGTATCAACCAGTTTGCGAGTCGCGAACACTAAAAACAGAGGGAAGCCTGTTCGCGACCCTCCCCGACATAGTCAAGCATAGAATGGTGAACTTTGACTCAAAATAATGATTTTTATTTCCCCTTTCAGGCTATTTAACTTGATTCATGATAGGAGGAGGGCTGTAGACTTCATCGATACCAAAAATAATATCTGTACCAAACTTCTATCTGTACCAAAAATTATAAACATGATGACATGTATTTCTGTCTTTTCACAACCCCCAGGTTGAGAACCACGGCATTAGTACAGTTTAAATACTGCATACGTGATGTGACCACTTTCACTTCATCACACTCGGTTGAAAATGTGCAGTGGTTCCTCACTCACTTGCGTCTGAACATCTCGGCGAAGATGCAGCCAGTACTCCAGATGTCCACAGGTGTAGCGTAGGTGGACTGAAGCAAAACCTCAGGAGGTCGGTACCACAGAGTCACCACCTTGAGGACACAAGTATGCAATCAGTCTGTGGTAACAGTCAATGGGTGGGATTCTATACTACGGAAACAGTAAAAGAAAAACAACTAAAAAAAACCATAAATGAGCATTATAAATAAGGTGTAAAAACAAAATTATTTCCCAATCCAAAAGATATACCAAACAGACGCAATGACTTAAGTGAATGCGTTTTTTACCACAGGGGTGAGAGCCATGTGGCAGCTATAGATCCTGGCCAGTCCAAAGTCAGCCAGCTTCACCTGGCCTTGGCTCGTCACCAGGATGTTCTCTGGTTTCAGGTCCCGATGCATGACACGATTAGAGTGGAGGAATGCCAGACCGCACAGTAACTGCCGCATCAGGTCCTACAGTTACCACACACACGTACACATTTAATATACAAACCAGGTGCAACTTACAACAATACCCTGTCCACACTCGTACACCTAAACTCCCTCCTTGCTTAACAATTTGCACAGACCTGAAAATATGGCCAAAATGGCAGAAATATCTATTGACAGTTGCAAAGTTGTTGCTTTACTATCTTTTTTTAGATCCTCAAAAAGTTCCATGGAAGAAATTACATCTGGTGAGGTTTGGTAACATCTCCTTCAAAGCATCTAACTGTGCAGGAAAGGTAAACTAAGCAACTCCAGGTTTTGCATGCATACAAGTACTCGGGCAGTTCTTACTTTGATGCGGTCAGGGGATAATCCTGGCGCTGGGGCCTTTGCTAGGTAGGTTTTGAGATCCTGGTCCACATGCTCAAATACTAGAGTGACTTTAGTCTCCTTGTCAGTCCTCTGGGTGGCACATACATCCATAAGCCTGGGGTGCACAATACAACACACAATACCCACAGTCATTCATCATGTTCTCTATTGTTGTTTTTCTATTTGATTGATTGATTGAGATTCTTTATTAACAAAACAACATACTTCAACATACACCGGTACAGTTTACACAGTACAGAACAGTTCAGTATGAGGTCTGCTAATCGGATAAAAACCCAAATAAGTCTTTCAACTTGTTTAAATTGGGGTCCTTGGTACTCAATTCATGGTGAGAGGGTATTAGAAAATGTGAAAACCTCAAATGAAAATGAAAACCTAAAAGTCTGATACCAAGAGTAGGCATGCACCAATAAAGATACTGGTATTGTATAAAGTTCTAATGCACCAATAAAGATACTGGTATCGCATATCATTCTAATGCACCAATAAAGATACTGGTATCGCATATCGTTGGCATATGGCATATTGCCAGGCTAAAAAAGGGTATTGGAGAATTTCTCCAATACTAAAATCCAATATCAAGAACCGCATGGAACACGTGGAGCCCGTCCGAAATCATAGCACAGTGACTTGATTTGCTGCATGTTTGACATGTAGAAGCATGCTAGATGTAATGGAGCAGAACTGGATCATATCTCTATCATTTCTGTCCAATGACCCCAAGTTGCCGGTCTAAGTCAACACTGTTCAATAAAAGTAATGGATCGGTACACGGTATCAGACAATACTGAGATTTAATCGTTATCAGCAGTGAAAAAGTGGTATCGGTGCATCCCGAGCCAAGAGCCACGCCAAACATTACACCAAAACCAAAACCATTTTCTGCATTTTAGACACACTGAAGCATGTTACGGTAATGGATTCTATCTCAATCATTTCTGTCCAGTGACCTGAAACTAATGGTCTAAGTGTGTCTGTTCAGTAAAAGTAATGGATTGGATCAGTTCTCCATATCAGCAGAAAGTTCAGGACTTGGTATCAGTAGTGACAAAGGGGTATGGGTGCATCCTTAGACAGACATGAGAGCCTTTATAATTGTCTTACTTGACCACGTTGGGATGGTCAAACTGCTCCAGCCTCTTCAGCAGAGCCACCTCTCTGACTGTGGATATAGGGAGGCCATCTTGGTCTGTCTGGACACGTACATTCTTCAGAGCCACAAACTGCCCACTCTCCATGTCCCGGGCCTTATATACGGTCCCATAGGCACCCCCTCCGATTTCTGCCACTGGCTCATACTGGACAGTAGTGCCCTGGGCCATGGCCAAGCTCATAAACAGACTGAAAAAGAAGACAGACAGACAAAAGGGGACAACAAAAAACAACAACAACATGAATGACAAAAAAATGGGGATAGAAAAACGATCACATAGACAGAGGTCCCTGCGAACAGCACAGTAGTTTTCTAAATTGGTCAATAGCTCAGCCTACATTTGCCTGACCTCTCCCATGACTTCCTGTCTTCCATGATGCCGATTTGAGCTAGTCTCAGCCAGTGATCTTTTAGGGACAATATCACTCAAATGATAATATCTGAGAGATTGACTTTGAAAGTTAGGTTCAGATTTTGCACCCAAGGGAATCAAATTAGCGCCACTAAAATTAGCAAGGGCCATCTAGAGTAAAACAGTTCACATAAGTGAGACAAATCCAATATCAGTAGACCCAGCAAAAGAACAAAATATCAGTTATCAGTGATGATCACTGGTGTGAAATAGTAAGAAGAAAGTATGTGCAGAAAATCTATAATATTCCCTAAAAATAATGTTATCCCAAGAAGTTAGACGAGGGAAAACTACTGTATGAAGTAACAATGAAGAACTAGCCCAAGTTTTCTGTCTTTGTGTCATACTCTTTACAGCTGGATAATCTTTTGAGCAGGGACAGGCAAATCAACCAAGAGACCATGAGAAAGCCAAGCCAGGCCACGCATCAATAACATGGAGAGCTGGCGACACCTAGAGGACAGTATCAAAATTGCCTGTCTTTGACCAGGTAAATCAGGACTTGATGGCTCATGAAATCCCATTTCACTTTTCCAATATATGCACCACATTGCATACAATGGAGGTTTTCCTAATATTAGAAACTTGGGATTTCTCTCATCCCCTTGCTGGCCTTGTGATGATGACAGCTGGTGATGCTTTGCTGCCTCGAGCACGACACGAGTGAGATACAAGGTCACGGAGCAGCAGAGTGGCCTAGAGACAGAGGAGGAGAGGCCAATCAATAACCAGAAGGTTGCTGGTTCAAGCCCCGGTATCGTCAGGAGGGTGTATGGCTGCTGGCAATTGGAGGATAGCTGGTATTATGGCAGAGAGGTATACCGAATTCCAAGGTATGGATCCATACAAAAGTATGAGTTTTTACAAAACTCAACAATATTTGTTTGTTTATATTGTATCCTATAAAATACGGACATTGAACCATTATACAAGGGAACTGGATTAAAATACATTTTCAATAAAACGCACACCATACCAATTTTGTTACTAAACAAAGATATCATAAAGATGTCACATACCAGTGTAATTTATATTGGAATATCAAATTAAATACCATAATACTATCAAAAATGAGAAAAGAAAACAACACGATAGTTTGGCCACATTGCCTCGGCATAGCTGCTGTTATCCTGGCTGCCTCTGTGGTGCATCTACGGCGCCCTGTAGCAAATCACTGAACCAACCACTTCCTTAAGGAGCGCTGCTCAGCCGATGCTGACCCTCGACTCTTGACCTCTCCGGGGAAGGTATGCGTAAGCAGGTACTGTGTATGTGTATCTAGGAGGGATGGTTTAAAAAGTCAAATTCCCAAGTACCAATAATGATTTTGTGCACTGCCCAGCAGCACCCGGGGTCATTTACTCTTGACTGGGTACTACATGGGGGACTCGCACTGATGTATGGGACATGGGATGAACTGGGCCACATCGTATCCTGGGTGTTTGGTAAGTGCAGTTCAAGGGCACTAGTGGGGGTGTAACAGGCATAACGCCCCTGCAGGTAATTACACCTTTAAATCATGAGCTTGTAGTCTAATGTCGACAAATCCCAAGTCGTTCCAAGAGAAAATTAATCTTTAGGCCTATGAGTCAAGTATTCCGGCTATGAAAATTATTAACACACTCAATTGGCTGAATTATAGATTACAACAGAACAAAATAACATATAGAATATATAATAAAATGCTCAGTTTGTGTAGCTTTTGTGACCACTTGCTATTGATCTAAATTCCTCAACTGTTATGCAATTCTTGCAATAAATAATTACAATACATAGTCTACTGTCTATGTATGTTTTGAGTCCATATACCTAACATGCAACAGTACATTTCCAAATATTAATTCATCGAAACGTTGGCAAATCCTAAAATGTTAGGGCCTCTTGAACCCTTCTAATTCCCCCAGAGATATGAGTAGGCTACTATCATAAAATAGGAATATCAGTAGCTTACTGTAGGCTACAAGTAGGACCACATTTAATCACATTTACAGTTTCAACAGCTAGGCTATTATTCATAGTATTCAATCTTGGTCCAAACAGGTGATTGTAATCAAATAACAGGTGATTATCATCAAATGACAACCATGGCCAATGGGCTGTGGCATTGCGCCATATTGGTTGACAAAACACTTCATGACAATATTATAAATTGCTGATTCATAACATACTTAAAAGATGCTTGGTAATTACAGGCCCCAAGCTGAGACAAAAGCTCTTCAGTCAACAAGACTTGTGATGAACCACCCTTTTGGTGACCGCAGGGGGAACAGACATACGTTTTTCTGTATGTCATCAATCTTGTCATAGGAAATCTATAGCCATAGGATGCTAACGGTACACTTGCATATATAGGGATAGCCTAGGGATAGGCCTATAGGCAAGAGATTGAACTTAACTGAAAATATCATCATGGTCGACTCCCATGAAATAGGCAATTTCTGGCAATTCCATTGATACTGTTGACTTTGTAACACCCCGCTGGTTATCAAGGTGGTAAGGCCTAATGAGCAAACGAGACTCATCATCACTTGAACAGACGGAAGTTCGTACTTCGCTCATCAAGTTTTTTTTTCTCCTCCAAACGCCAATGATTGGATAGCTACTGCAGGCTAGGAAACGGGGCAATACATGCGAATGTCCTCTTCCGACACGTGGTCGGTCTTTGTTAATTAATCGGACAGAAAGTATAGGAACACATAGGCCATAGGACTTTCCTCTTTATAGACATTCACTGACGTGGCAGAGAAAACCATGCTATATTGATGTAAAGTAGCCTATATGGGTGTGCAACAAGTTGTGATTAATTACAATTTCACGTCTTTGATTTAAAAAAACAAAAACATAAAACGTATTATGTGGGCCCATGCCCAAAATTGCCACACAAGTGTTACAAACAGTACAATTCCATATTATGATAGCACAGGCTATAGCGTAGCATACTTACCACGTTGTTCTGTTTTGTGGCAGGCCAGCTTATTCAACTTTACACAGGGGAAATCTTCATTAGCCTAGTCTATGACTTCAATCCTATGAAAACGGATCCAAACTCACAGCTCGCGCATAGGTTTAGATTGTGTGACTCTCTGTGAAAATGCTGTGGATATCCCAAATAAGCCAATAATTCGATATGATTTCGACCTCCCTTTTTTCTAGTGTACAGCACAGTCTTTTTGGGTTAAGCAGAGTTGCTTCCTGTTGCTTCAAGAAACTCCTGGGAGGCGGAGCTAAACCCATGTGTGTACCCAAATACTGAAAATGAGCACTTAATTAGTTCACAATTTATGAGGGTAGTTAAAAGTTGTCCTTAACGTCTCTTATACATTAGGGTGCATGACTTATACGGTGTGCAATAGCCTAGACCTAGTAGCCAATTAATATTTAAGCTGGTCATCTTTATGTAAAAGAAAATGTAGGCTATTTCAATATATTCCTATATTTTGGGCATTTTTTATTTTCATTTTTATTTCATTATATATTTAATATGCATAACGTAATTGACAGTCACAAAAATTGTGTAGGTGTACTGATAGCCTACTGCCTTAGATTGTTTTCACTCATCTTTTAAAGGTAGAATCTGTAATGCCGTCAAACAGTTTGTAAAAATTTTTTTGTCTTGGTCGGTTTAGTTTACTTATTATTCAGTGAATTTCTCCAGACTTCTCTTGGCAGGCTGAAGTGTGGCCAGCAATAGCAACCCCTCACTTACCCCCACTCAGCACAACAAAATGCAATACCAAGCTGGGCTCTATCGCCTAGAGGTCGCTGTTTGATGGCATTACATATTCTACCTTTAAAAGATAAGAGTGAAAACAGTCTAAGGCAGTATCAGTACACCTACATTATTTTTGTTAATGTCAATTACGTTATGATCAATAGTGTCAATTGCAGCACTATGGTTGAAGTGAAGTAGCATGGAATACTGACCACTATCATCTGTTAAGAGGTCATTAGTAACTTTAGGTGCAATCTCTGTGGTGGGAAGAGGGACATTTTTAATTGAAATAAAATAAATCAATCAGTCCATTATTTGTAAACAACTTTTTCTATCACTTTGAAAATGGATGTTTGAGTGGGACTGTAAGCCATGTTACACAAGTTAATTGGAAGTTACTTTTTCACATACCCCTCTTTAGATATAAACATATTGTATACACATATGCATCTCTAGATAGGTCAGAGTGCAGGGTCCTTGTGGTGCAGGGTCTGGAGCAGGTAGGGGTTCAATGCCTTGCTCAAAGGTACTTTGGCAGAGATGATGCACCATAGATGTAATTCCAGCTACCCTCCAGTTGTCAGCTCACAGCTGGAACACACCCCTCCTGTTGATGCCAGGGTTTGAACCAGCAACCCTTTGGTCAGCCTTTCTATCTCTAGCCCACCTGCCACCCCTTAATAGGAAAAGCATCCACTTCATTGTAAGCTCAAATCTGGACATTTTTATATATGGTTATGCTTGTCATTCTTAAAGAGCAAAGTGAATGAAATGAGCCGAGCAAGTTGAATCAAGAAACTGAACCATCGGTCAACCTAAGCAACTTCTTAATCATACAGTACACCACCAATCAAAGTCACTCTTCACAGGGAAAAGAAAAAGCAGTCTATCTAAACTAAGAGGGCTGCCCTACTCTGTGTTGCTCACTACTACGCTGCTCCTGCTGCTTTCAGAATCACTGTATCTGAGTGCATGCTGGGCTGCTTGCACACCCATCACCACCTCAGCCTCCATCTGCTTGGAGCTGCCTGGACATACAGTATGTATTCTGTATGAGGGATGCTGTGAGTTCCCTGTTTGAAAGGTTATAGTGCACTCTGTCATGTTCTTCTATAGTGACTGCTACATAAGAACTCCCTCCGCTGGAAAGACTATCACAGCAGCACAGTTCCCGAACACTCACCACCCCACCCCCCCACCGC
>OMKL01117868.1:0-11444 GCA_900302295.1 Parasudis fraserbrunneri
TGTGTGGTTTGGTGGATGTCCAGCAGGTGGCAGCATTAGCCTCGAGGTTAGAAGCATGGACCAATAACAGACAGCTTTCCAATTCAACCCGGGGGCCAACAACTCACAGTAGGGAGGGATGCCCTGCCCTGTGGGGGGCTGACAGAACCAGCAAGGAACAGCATGCAGCTGGCAGCTCTGAGCTGCTTCCTGTACAGACCAGCTGATCTAGAAATGCCGGACAACAATTTGTATGCTGTATTCTATATGTTGATGTTACTGGTGAAGGTCCTTCAAGGCACAAGGCACTTCAAGACCCAAGCTGTGAAGCCAGCGTAAACAAATGGGTAGCCCCACCACCAAAAACAACAAATAGGACTGGATACATGGTTTTTATTCTCTAGTTGATTGAGCTTTTGATACAAGGACTAATTCTAGACTACGAGACTTTATGATTGTATTGGCTGTATTTTGTGACTGAAAAAAGGTTTGTTTACACTGGAAATGTTTGTATAAACACTAGAGTAAAACAGATCTATATTCTAATTTACAATGGATAAATTATAAAAGTATAAAGTATAAGTTGGATCATGTCCAAAAAGCGTATTTTTCATCCACATGACAAACTCTTCCAGAATGTATGTGTATATACCCCACATTTGATGGACAAATAAAATCTGGATTGGGACTTTAAAGGCGAGTCTACATGAATACTGTTGTCTATGCCAAGCCTGTGTTAGCACACGACTCCACTTCGTCACACAGACGCCAATCCAACCTGCTCGTTTTGGGGTTTTTTTACACTTCAAGTCTATTTGTTCTTGCATATGTGCATAAACACTCCTGATTCCCAATACACTGACTTTCAATTCACTGACATATCTATATTCTTATGTTTTTTTTCCCATTCACTAGGCTACTAGAGAATATTCAGCGGGCAATACAGTGTTAAGGTCATTCATAAATATATATCATTTATATTCATAATTTTTGGGTGCTGTCCCAACAAGAGCACAACGTAGGTGGATTAAACAAAATAGTCCTGTTTATTATCAGGCATCTGTGTGCGTGTGTGTGTGTATATATTTCATTAAAAGGCATAGTGCACAAAATATCGGCTAAGGTTGTTTTTGTAACTGGCTACAGCCCTACAGTTGCAAATACCTTGCATTCCAGCTCAATGTCACACTTTTAGAATGTGCAGCTTAAACAGAGCAAGTATGGACACAAACAGAGGTCTCACTTGAGGTGCTGACATGTTGCTGTCGTGCTGCTCACATGACGTGGCCAGTGTAGATCAGGTGTAACACTCACCAGCTCAAGCAGCCACTACTTTGTGGCTGTCACTGTACAGCAACCAACGCAACAACTATATGAACTGTATAGTTATATAACTATAATGGCACTCAGAGAGATGCAACACCTGTGCTACAGCACACACCGACCTGTAAACCCACCCTCCAGTCATCAGTATATAGGACTGGGAGACCATGTAGAATGAGGAGACTCATTATGATATCACTGCAGACCAAAAGCACCTGGCTCACGTCCCCATCTACTGTTCCTAATTCACTAATCTTGGCAGTCACTTCTTGGTTCTTACTACTATACACACATGGCCAAAACTTTGATCTCTGTTTGTGCCTTTGATCTTTTACAGATTTTAATAAAATCGATTCTATTCTGTGTAATATTCTATGGTGCAGGTTCTTGGCCCTCTGCCAACGTATCCGAAGGTTAAGTCTGCGTTATCGCTGGGACAGACAAACATAGAGACACACACACACACACGTTTATGTGACATATGGGGACATTACATAGACTTACATTAATTCTGTAACTAACCCTAACCATAACCCTAACACAAGCTGTAAGCTGACAGAATAGTCATGCTAAATAGACTGCATTTATATATAGTTATAATTGTATTGTACTTATTGCTGTTTTGACGGTTATGCTTATTCATTGCTACAGTGCTGCTGTGTCTGTGTTAATCTTACTAATGTGATTTCATGTTTGTTGTTTGTCATTGTTTTTATGTTGCACTTTATGCTGCATGACCAATTGCCCTTCGGGGACAAATAAAGTTGAGCTTGAGCTTATGTGTATGTGAAATATGGTGACATTACATAGACTTATATTCATTCTGTAACTAACCCTAACCTAACCTTCACTGTGACACTAAAATAGCTCATCAAACAAAATCAGGACTTCGAACATGCCTTCATTTGGTCTCCAAATCAGGGCATGTCCTGATTTTGTGGTGTGTATTCTCAGAATTGGCCCAGACTGTTCACATAAACTTACCCACACACCCACACCACAATATGAATGATTACAATACCCTGTCATACGCAGTAACGCAGGAGTACAAATTGTGACAGTTTAATCAAGTGCCCAGTCAAGACCAGTTTGCATTGTACCTGAGCGTCTGCGCTGAGCCTCAGTGCCATATGGATGGTGACCTTCCCCAGTCTCTCCACTGGATACTCCCTTCAGGACCTGACGACCACAGCTGCAGTGGACAGAAGGACACAAACAGAAACTTGATTAAACTATAAACATAAGATCTCTGTCTAAGACACCTGTAACAGAGGCACTTACTGTCCGTGTTAAGTGGTGACATCATGGTCATTATTGTATCAGACAGAAGTAGGGTGAAAAGACACAAGTGACTGATGAGAATCTAATGGCGCTTTTCCATTGACCAGCACGGCACAGTACAGGACAGTCAGCATTAGCGTCCTACCCGTGCTGGGTCGCCTGTTGCGCGTTCCCATTACACAACAGACCCGTGAAGGTAGGAGGAGGAGTAAAGTGGACATTCATTGCTCTGAGACTGGTAATCAGCTCTCTGGCACCAGTACAGTTTACATGAACATGCCCGAGTGAACCTCATATTGTAGTTGATACTTATGCATTAAAATGTTTTTTGTTTTTTTTCAGCGAATCTCTTAGTTACATCAATATTGTGCTGTCAGAACAGTCTCATGTTTTCATGTTAAGTGAAATCTCTTAGTTATAACAAGATTGTGTAAGCTAAGAAGTGTTGTGTTTATAGGTGAAGTATCTCCAATGTTTGCTATTTGGCAAATCAAGACTTATATATAGGTAAGTGACAGTGCTCCTTCCCCAGAGACGGACAGTGGCTGTGTGCATGTAGTGAGAAAGCAATGTGGCTGCATTTCAGCCTCGTCTTGTTTGGCCGAATAGCGAACATTGGAAGTAACGTCACTTCATCTATAAACACAACACTGCTTAACTTATAAAATCTTGTTAAATTGAATAGCTAAGATATTAGCTGAAAAAAGTAATTATTTTGTGCATAGGTCACTAGATAGATCAACTTCTTAATAGGAGTTTCACTAAGCATTTCCTGGTTGATAACGAGATGAGACGGTAAAATGGCCAATAGCGAACATTAAATACTTCATATACAAACATGAAACTGTTCTGACAGCACAATATTGATGTAACTAAGAGATTAGCTGGGAAAAATGTTTTTAATGCATAGGTATTTCAACTACAAAACGAGTTACTTGGGCATTGGCATGTTGTAAAGTGTTGAC
Source organism: Parasudis fraserbrunneri (assembly GCA_900302295.1). NCBI lineage: Eukaryota > Metazoa > Chordata > Actinopteri > Aulopiformes > Chlorophthalmidae > Parasudis > Parasudis fraserbrunneri. The sequence goes on from OMKL01117868.1 coordinate 3,549, forward strand.
ACAGAGCTGATACCATGAACATGGGATGGCGTTCCATTAACCAATCAACAGTCTGCAGTATCACATAACAGCACAGATAGTACTTTTGGTACCTACCCCTGAGCAGTAGCTAAAATCTGCACAGGTACTGCACCCCGGCTCAGTTGGCAGTGGAGAAAGCAAAACAAAGTGGGAGCATGGATTCCGTTGCGGCACAGCAAGGTAGTGGAAAAGCCTTTCTGTGTGGTTTGCATGTTCTCCCCACATTTGCGTGGGTTTCCTCCGGGTACTCCAGTTTCCCCCACACCATAATGAAGACTAGGTATATACTCCTGCCACTGCCCTTGACCAAGGCACTGGTATTACAAATGGAGTTGGTCCCCGGGCGCCGCACTGTGTGGCTGCCCACTGCTCCTCAATAGTTAGGATGGGTCAAATGCAGAGGACGAATTTCCCCAAGGGGATTAATCAAGGATAACTTAACTAAACTTAACTTAACTACTTATAACTCAGGGAGAGAGCACACCTTCACTATACAGGTGAATGAGTGAATCATTGCCTTTATATTGCACTTTTCTAGATGCTAAAAGCGCTTTACAAAGTAGAGTGGAAATTGCCTCTTCCACCACAAATGTGAAGCACCCAACCTTGGACCAAAACAAAAAATGTCAACAAATAGCAATACCAAACAGGGCTCTTTTGCCTAGAAGTCACTGTTTGACGTCATTACAGATTCTACCTTTAACCACACACAAACCATTTCAGCAGTAAGGCGTTTATCTAAAGCGTGAAGCAGAAGCCCATACCTGGTACAGAGAGGAATGGCAGCGCTGCGGAAGGGCTGCTGGAAGTCAGGTGAGCTGAGGGTGTAGCCCAGGGGCTTGTGCAGGTTCAGGTTGACGCTGGGCTTTGTCAGGAAGTCAGCTGTGTCGGGGAACTCCACAGGTGGGCGAGTGACCAGGGAGGATGAAGAGCTTGTACCTGCTGCTGGGGGGCTGTGGCTGGGTGAGGTGACTGGGCTAAGGCTGGGAGATGTACCTGGAGGGAGAGAGGAAGTGGAGGGACACATTAAAGGACAGAGGCCATGACATCGAATCAACATTGAGCAGCAGTCAATCAAAGTGCAGTGTCTCTTTGGGATGTACGGTCTCTGGCAGAGCCTCACCTGCTCTCCTGGAGCTGGCATGGTAGGTGAGGGTGACAGAGGAAGACCTCTGCTTGGGAATGGTCAGCAGGTTTGCATTGGGACCGTTGGACAGAGACCCTGAGCTGGAACACAAACACACAACACTATTGACAACTGGCTTTTAGAAATCACTGAAACTGCTTGAAATCACCACGATCTTACTTCATGTGCTGTTTTGCACTTACAAATTACTGTTTGCTCAAGTACAAGATGCATTCTTCTTGCCAGTTGAAAAGTCAAATTCTGTCCTTTTGCCAAATGTAACACTCCACAACATTCGATCAGTGATGGCCACAATCTTGCATACTCCCTGTAGAGGCCTAACATCCTTATATATCAAATGAGTCATCTGGCACCACCACAACAGAAGGAGCACCATGACTCTTATATCCTAGGAAGCACAGCAGCTAGAGCACCACTGCCTCCCTGTGGTTCAGTAAAGAGACTACATTTCAACAGTGAGACTACTTGCTGTGGTGTATAGTGTGGTAATGTGATGACAGTGATCTGTTCAGGTCAGTTAGGTTGAAGGGAAAACAGGATCACAAAGGTCAGTGGCTGTGCCCAGGTGATTATGAAGTCGTATGTGTGTCTGTAATAACCTGGTAATGGTCCAATTATGTTTTTTGGGGCTCTTTACTGAGGTTGTGAGGTGTAAAGTTAAATTACACTTTGTTGAAACACTGTCACCCCATTGCTTTGTTTACACATTTATTGGAATGGAGATATTTTTCAGTCTCATATTACCTTTGCACCTTTGATACAAGAACTGACAGCATGTGATAGCCAAACTTAACCAGACTTTTGAGGCAGGTTTGTTTATATTTGTAATATTTGTTAACATTGGAGTAAAACTGATCTGTATTTTGAGTTGTGATCCAAAAAGGTTATTTTCCATCTTCAAGTCAAACTCTTCAAGAACATTATGTGAATATACCCACATTTATGATGGTCTAAGAAAATTCTGAATTGCCGGTTTAACCTTGCCGCACCATACAGTTTGCTGGGAACCGATATTAGCAAGAGATAAGGGAGGGTGTGTTTGAGGTTTCATATTTAGCAAAGATTATATTTGTGTTAGTACCTGCTCAGGTTGAGGTCCGGGTGGGGTCTCTTCCCATTGTTGCGTTCCCATCGTGAAGAGGCGGAGTCAAGAGGAGGGAGAGGAGAGGAAGTGGAGCTCCGTCTGAGCTGGGGAGTGGGCAGGCTGTTCCTGCTGCTCAGACCCTGTTCACAAAGAGGATTTAGTTTTATGTTGCAATGGTGATCTATGACTGTGTAGACTAATGACCAGCCATTATGGGCAATTATATTGGATTAGGCTACACGCCTAGCTATGATCAATTAAATACTCTAAGCGGTTGTTTCAGCTGAATGAAGATAAGATTTCTTTATTGTTGTTTATAATAATAGTCCCCAGTAATGCCAAAGTTACTAACTCCAAAAGTAAAGGGTGACTGTTACAATACCAACAAAGGAAACTGAGTTATCCGGCCAAAACAAAATGTATGGCAAAGTGAACTTTAAGGTTGTGCAGTTTTATACTTCATTGATCCTATAGTGTATGGAAACCTATATTAATTACAGATTACCAAAGAAAATGTATGGTTGAAAGGATTAAAAGTTGACACTCTGAATGTTAGCTAGCTAATGGCATCATCTGCCTGCAACCTCTGGCTACCACAGTTGGCTATGAGACACAATAACCAATCAAAATTGTTCAAAAATAATTCTGCCAGCGACATCAAAGTTTTGACTGGGGAAAAATCAACCAATCTCTACTAAAGTAAATTTAGATAGTGTTGGAGGAAAGCCTTCTGGGAAGCTGCATCTCAAACACCAATCAGGTGAAAGTCACTAAGGTAAATTGTATTAACTGCTGAAAATGTGTTTAGACATGATAACAGGTTTTAAAACCTGTTTTTGTTTGTTTGCTTGTTTGTTTTGTTTTTCACTCTCTAGGTCCTAGCCTTGGGCAACAGGGTTTGCACCACCGGGCCTACTGCCTGTCCACTCTGGTAATATCATGTAATGACTGAGGATGTTTGTGCCCAGCTCTGCCCACCTTCATGGATTTCCTGTCACTCCTCTCTGCGGAGTCGTCCACCTCATCACAGGGGTAGAAGCCAGGGAAGGGGGTGAAGGGGTTGACCCTGGGCCGACAGGAGCCTGAGAAGGTCCCCATGAGGCTGGAAATGCTGCGCAGTGAGGAGACCGTGTGGGGGGACAGAGACGAGTCCATCAGCAGGTCCGACACCAGGTTCCTGGCTTCATTGATAACTGAAAGGTCCACGCCATTGCCGCTCACTGCACCCTGCCAAACACACACACACACACACACACACACACACACACACACACACACACACACAAGAAAACAAGGACATGGTTCAGACAGCATGTAACTACATATCAAGGGTGGAAAGTAACAAAGTTCTTTTACTCAAATAATGTTCTTAAGCACAATTTTAGAGGACATTATCTTCTATTATTAATTAATTTATTCCACTAAATTTCAAATATTTATCATCTTTTTATTTATTTATTTGTTTATGTTACTGTTAATATGAAGTACGTATATACATTTACTAGAACTTTTAATGGAGGCTTTTAGTACTATTCTATCGGGTATTTCTACTTTTATGAAAGTAAAGGATTTGTGTACTTTTCCCACCACTGCAACATAAACAAGAAACAAAAAGAGCTTAATTTTCAAAATGGTTGTGTGCAGTTTTCTGTAAAAGAGCTGTAATTCTGTAAGACCTGTGATTATGACAAAATTGATAGAAAAGAGATGCAGGACATATAATACCTTGTCCAACCGAATAGGAATCACACTGATAGAAATATCAGTGTGATTCCTATTCGGTTGGACAAGGTTTTATATGATCTGCATCTCTTTTCTATCAATTTTGTCATAATTACAGCTGCTACTACAGTATATAGGTGTGCTTGACAATGTTAGGTAGGGGAGCACTGAATATTATATAGACACACCTGTGGCCAGCGAGATTAGGGGACATTGAACTCATGGAATTGATCATAGCCAGTTGAAAAAAGCTTGTTTGGTGACGTGATTAATAAAGTGAAGTGGTGCTGGTGTGTACAGCTTGTAAGAATGCAAGGCTAGCACTTTGTAACTCAGTGAGGTGGGTCATGTGGTATTACGCAGTGCTGACGGAGCTTCCTCGCCTCATATCGCCGTGTTGGTTTGCCTATATTCATTCCAGCTCTCCCAATCTTGACCCCCTCAAGACCCCCATTTCCCATAACACGCCTCCCCTCCCCCCACCTTCCCTCATCTTGACTTGCTTCTTACTCTCATTTCTATTTTTAATTCAAAAACACAACACAGAAAACAAAAAGAGCAGATACATACATATATAATAGTACACCTTAAAACCCTGACCCACCCAAAGGGACTACACATTAACTTAAAATAATTCATCTTTTTGTTTTTTTGTGCTGCGTTACTGTGCCCAAGGTCAGACTGAAAAGAGCAAGCCCATGTAATATGAACAGAAAGGAGCACGCATCCACCCCAACAGGGACCATTATTCCCCCTCATGTTCCCCTTCCCCTCCATGTGCCAAACAGCAAAGCCCAGTCGGACCTTCCATGCAAGGTCTACATCCCACTAGTCTTCCCATCCCCTGCACAACCCAATTGTTTGCTTGATCCACACCTGAAAGTAAATGTTCTTCCAAACATAACTACAAGATTGTTAATGTAATTCTACCATCCCTTAGGTCCCCAAACATCACAGTTTGTAAATCTAATTCTTAATGTAGAAGTTCCCACTATAATTTCATACCCATGTCATGAGTAAACCTGATTCCAAAATAGGGCCACAGTTGGGCAGTACCAGGAAAGATGTAGAGATGATTCCTCCTCACTCCCTCAGAATCTACACATACTTGACTGCTCCAGGCCCCAGACATGAACCACTATACATTTCATTTGTACCATTTTAATAGAATAGAAACATATAGTGTTGTCCTATGAATATTAGTAAAAACTTGTTTCCACAGTATTGGCGTATTGATTGTGTCTTCCCATTTTATCAGGGTGTTTGTTGGAGTTAGTGAGAGATTATTATGCACCACATAAAATTAATATATCTTTTTGTTTATTTTTTGTTGCCAGTCTTCCATTTAGATTTTTTTTGCTGAATGGGCAACATACTATTTTTTGGTTGTTTCCTTCACTTATTTTTTTTATATTTTACACTCATTTGGTATTGTTGCTTCGAGTTTATAAAATTTTTGATAAGGGCACACATTATCATATATCCCCTGGATGGATTCAAAAGTCATAATATTTCCATTTTCATCTATTATGTCATCCAAAAATATGATGCCACTCTCCAACATTTGCTTCCCAGCAAAGGGTTTCCCATCAATCAGTAAATTACTATTGAGCCATAATATTGGCTGCTGTATGTCCTCAGGTTTTTTGGTGGGTAGCACTGAAACTAGAGCCAGCTGGTAATGGCTACTTCTACAAAGCTGCACAAGAAGAAGAAATCTCTCTTCATCTGCACAAATTCTGCTCTTGTTATCTGTAAATAAGGAAAGAGTTATTTTTCAAAAACACAATGAAAGGACTTTAATAATTTTAATATCTTGTTCCATATAAAATAAATAAAATTAAAATAAAAAATTGATAAAGGCTTACTCTCCAATGGTAATTGTGTATCTACTCTTTGCATTTTATTGTTAAAAGGTAAATTGCTAATACCTGTGAGGTTATTTATATTGTTTGGAATGTAAATTCCTAGTATATCGACTGGTCAGTCAGTCCATTTGATGGGTACGTTATTCAGTAGAGTGAAGCCTGTATTTTTTACATCATAGTTTGGTTTCAGTCCAGATATCTAAGCAAAGAGGTCTAGTCAAGGCTAGCAGGCATTATAGTCAGACTGATTGGGAAGTATTTGTCATCTACATACATTGAGATTTTTGATTGTATACCATTAATATTTAACCCTTGAATTCTATCATTTGATCTTATCCTCAACGCTAATATTTTGAATGCTGTGATGAAGAGAAGATGAAGAGATAGACAATCAGACAATGGTCACCCTTGTTTTAGGCCTTGTTGTAACTTAATCGTTTTTGAAAAATAGCTGTTATTCAAGATTTTACATTTTGGATTACTACATAATATTTTCATCCACATTGTTAATGACTCTCCAAAAATAAAAAATTCTAAATGTTTATAGATAAGATCAAGCTGTACTTTAAAAGGCTTTTTCAATGTCTGAGATAAATATTATACCTGAGATAAATATTATACCTTTCCATTATTTCCGGTATATGTCGAATATTATCACTTATACTGCGACTCTGCAAAAAGCCTGATTGATCTGGATGAATGATGCATGGTATCGTTTTTTATGCAGTTAGCTAGGCACTTAGCCAAAATCTTTGCAACACAATATTGTAGAGTGATTGGTCTCCAATGTATTATTTTTTATTTTCACTTGTAGAATCCTTATATTGCCCATTAGAGTCTTGTTTTAATAACAGAGAGAATTCCCTCTTGTTGGGTTTCATTAATTTCCCCCTCCTTATATAGTATTAAAGAACTATTAAAGCAACCAAGTAGTGGTTCCTTAATGTTTTTATAAAATGTTTGGTAACACTCGACCAGAATGTCATCACTACGCATGCTTAAATGTCTAAAATTATATAATGGCCTGATAAAGTTCTTCCTCAGAAATAAGCCATTCACAAGACTCTTTCTGTTGGTCTAACAATTGCAGCTTTGTGGTTGGAAAAACACTCATTTATTTCCTGTCCCTGTCTCATCTCACCTATCTCCTATCTTCTACCCCTCCTCCTTCTCTTGGGGAGTAGGAAGTAAAAATACAGTAAATGGGTCATTACACTGTTGAAATAAATATAATTTGATGCACATAAGATGGCTAGCTTCACTATTAAGTTTAAGTTAATAACACATTAATTACAATAGCAACCAAGCTCAGCACAGTCCAATTCTTGCTTTCTCATGGCAGTTTTTGTCAACAACATTTTCTAGCTCATTGTTTCTCAACTGGCTTTGTACTGGGAGTCAAATTTTACCTTGGCCATAGAGTCATGTCCGAGACATATTAGATTGCACGTTGTTTCCCAAGCTAAATAATTAATGTGTCTGTGACCCTGTCAGAACATTGTGTAACCCAGTTTTGGGTCTTGACCCAGCTTCTGGGTGACTATGCAGTTGCTTGGTCTAACAGCAGCAGATGGCAACTACACAAATATTTCACAACCATATCAAGATAGTAGATAAAATGTAGCATGAGAACTATTTCTAGGCCATCATGTGCGTATGTTAGATGGCTACTGTGTGTTCACACAACTGATTTCTGTCACGCTGACAAAATATCACAGTAGGAAAAGAATGCTCTGAACATAAATTATAGACTGGCTTTATGGCTGGAGCAAAGGTAGCATGGAGAGAGCAGATAGTAGCCTACTGGTAATGCACAGTATCTGTAACTCTGTAGACCCTCAACACTATACAAATACAGTACACATGCATGCATTCACACATGCAAACAGACAGACAGACAGACAGACAGACAGACACAGACAGACAGACAGACAACAGACACACACACACACACACACAAATGCACCCCCTAACTCACACAAAATTATTCTCACACACATTACTTACCTGATATTGAGGTTTGTACCATTGCTTCAGGTCCCAGTCCCACAAGA
>OMKL01117876.1:0-17796 GCA_900302295.1 Parasudis fraserbrunneri
ACACACACACATACACTCAGATGCACACACACATACACACAAACACACAGGTATACACACACACACACACACACACACACACACACACAGGTGTACACACACACACACACACACACACACACAAACACACATGTGTACACACACACACACACACACACACACACACACACACACACACTCACATACACACTCACATACACTCAAAGACCGAAGGAAATCACTACAGTAAATAGTACTGGCTGCATCCTCACAGTGTCATAACACAAGCTAACATGTACAGAGTGTTGACTAAAACGAATGAGTTTGTTTTCACTTTTCAGGCAATTTCACTTGATTAATTACATGTATATATCTATAAATATTCCTTAAATGTTCTTCCCCAAAATCATCTTGTGAACCCTGCACACCTAACTGCTGCATGTCATCAATGTGTTTGATACAACACACACACACACACACACGCACACGCACACATACATACACACACACGCACGCACGCACGCACGCACGCACGCACACACACACACACACACACACACACACACACACACACACACACAGGAATTGGGTTGGGAATGAAATTGATCCACTGGTGACATTGCGCTACAGTATGTTAGAAATTAATATTAATGAATAGTTCCCTGCTCAGGTAGAGTTTCTCAGTTCCAGGTGTAACTGTGTGTGTCTGTGCCCCTTACCCATTTATTCTGACCAGCTAATGCCCCTCCACAAGACATTTTGTTTACATAGCAATGGAATAGTGAAATAGGGCAAGTCTATCCTGGCTGAATGAAAGTTAAGATATTCAGAACTACCTGGTCTGAACTGGTAACTCACATGTGAGGGGCATGACCACAGGTTTGGACATGTCAATCTTCAGAGGATCCAGCCTGTCCTTTTTGGGAGGAATGTATTTTCTTTCACCAGCTACTCCTTTATCCATCTTCACCACTTCTTGTCCATAACCAGTTGAAACGGGTTTCCCCTCTGTATCAGGTGCCACTTCTGTAGGCGCACTGGGCTGTGAGGCACTGTCCAGTCCCATCCCTCCAGCGTTATGCGAGAGGTCACTCATTGGTTGCGTGGTTGTCTCAGTCTCCATCGTTGGTGTGCATTTCTCTCGATGACTCAGCTTGAGGTGGTGTTCCTTGGTCTTCTGGTCGTTGAAGGTTATTTGGCACTCCATACACTGCAGGGAAAGCTGGGATGCTGGAAAAGAAGAGGGTGGGAGGGGGGTAAATTGTGTGTGTATAGGTCAATAATATAAGACCTTTATTGTCCCCAACAGGAAATTGTGTCATTGCCATGGCAGCACCACACGGCAGTGAATATGGCAAGAAATAGAAATAGGTAAATAAGAAATGAAAATTAACTATGGAGGACAATAATAAGAGAGGCATGGCACAGAAAGGATAGAGCTTTAATATGCAACTTGAAAAAGAAAAAGCATGTGTGCTTGTGGACTTCATTGAATAAAGTAATTTTGGTACCATCAAATTGGGGCAGTGGGTAGCCTTGATGTTCAAGATCAGATCAGATCAGAAGGTCACCCTGTCTAATGCACACACTGATAGGAACATTTGAGGTGGGATTGGCTAGAGAAATCGCTACCTCCCATTAATTACTCCTGCTCTAGAATTAGATAAGAAGAGGATGAGTCACAGCCCCAATGTTGAAACGGAAGTTGTTCAGCAATGGGAGACAATGCTACTTCTTACAATGCGATTTTGGGGAAGCCATTTTTGAAATTTCTTATGACAACACTGATGCATCCTAATTCTAGCTGCTGATGCATCCTGCTCCAGGAGAGTGGCTGTACACCACTCTGCAGTAGAGTACTCATATAGGTCTACTTATTGTGGGAAAACTATATTATAGGAAGAGTAGGTCTGCTCTGCATGGCTAGTGTCTACTGAGTATGACTATTACATTTCTTTTTAACATTAACATTGTGCTTATTAACATTTTACATCTATGTCTTATGTCTGTCTCCATGTTGCATGGCTTGTTTGAATTAAGTGTGATTATTAATATTTTATTAACATTAGCATTTGTGGTTATTAACATTTTATTAACACTAACATTGTGGTTGACTTTTACATCAGTGTCTTGTTGTTTTCTTGATGCTTTGCATGGCCTGTGTGTGTTACGTGGTTATTAACACTGTCCTTCATCAGTGTCTTATTGTTTTCATGATGCTTTGCATAGCTTGTGTGTATTGAGTGGTTATTTACATCGTCTTTAATCAGTGTCTAACCACTTCATGTTGTTCTGCATGGCTTTCGTGTACTGTATGGTTGGTATTATCAACATTACTGCATCAGTGTGCTGTTGCTTCGTGTTGCTTCTCATGGCTTTGTATACTGAACACTGAGCCAAAGTGTCGCACTGTCCCATGCTGTGCTACTTGTGTTTCCCTGTCCCATGACATACTATTTGTGTCTTGTATTATCTTTTTTAACTTGTAACTTTACTGGTTTCTAGGAACATCTTGCCCAGGGACTGCAGATGAAAATTAGCCGGCTGGTTAAAAGTGGCACATTTACAGGAATGTTAATGTGCATTGTCCCTGCAAATAAATGAATAAACTGAAACTGAATGTCTGTTTGCGCTGCCTCCTCTCTGACAACTTTCCCCAAAAGTGAAGTCAATTCTCATTCTTGCTCTTGCTAACTGGGGTGGGGGGGGGGATAAAGGACTAACCATAGAGGACCTAAGATACTCACATGTGAGAGGCATGCCTGCTGGTTTGGACATGTCAACCTTCAGAGGATTCAGCTTGTTCATTTTAGGAGGATATGTTCTTTGTCCAGCCACTCCTTTATCCATCTTCACCACCTCTTGTCCATAACCAGTTGAATCAGGTTTCCCCTCTGTATCAGGTACCACTTCTGTAGGCGCACTGGGCTCTGAGGTGCTGTCCAGTCCCATCCCTCCAGCATTATGTGAGGGGTCACTCATTGGTTGCATGGTTGTCTGACTCTCTGATTTTTGTGTGCCTGTCTCACTTCCTTGTGCTTGTACAGCTGTCTCGCCCTCCACTTGCTGTATTTCCATCTTACTCTCTATGAGTTGCATCCCAGTCACAAACTCCACTGGTGTGATCACGGTTTCACTCTCCATTTGTTGTAACCCTGTCTTCCTCTCTAAAAACCTTGTTTCATGCTCCATAGACTCTAAACTTTTCTCATTCTCCATAAGATTAACGTCCCCTGTTTCAATTTCCATTGGTTGTTCCCCTGTCATACTCTCCAATGGTAACGGTTGCTTGTCCACTACAACAGTCATTGGTTGTAGCCCAGCCTCAAGCTCAGTTGGTTTTGGTCCAGGCTTCGTGGTCTGAATTGACATGGTTCCTACTCCTGCGCCCTTAACTGCACCTACAACACAGACTACACATTTTTTAATAACATAATCAATAACGTTACTTTGATCAAGCCTACCATCAACAATCGTCTACCGTAGTCATGATACGATTACATGTGAATTTTATCTGAATAATTTATTTATTTTTTGCGTCATTATTGAGTGAATCGACAGCTGGGAGACTTAAGAATGAATAACGTTGGACTCGCAGCATTTGTATCACAAAAGAGGGCTGAGGAAAGAGGGCATGCATTGGTCGCACAGTATTACAGCATAACTAACGTTATATTCAACATGAATTAGTCAGAATCGATCATTTGGGGGGCGGTTTTCAAAGGCCGATACGTTTCTAAACCAAAAATCTGTTCCTAATAACTAGTAACGTTATTGGTAATAAAGACAGCCTAGCTAGCCTACGGTAAGTAATTTGACTCATAATCATGCTGCAATTGTTTGCTAATTTGACGAGCTATATAATTAGAACAGCATGGAGATCACTTATTTGCTCTGCCCATCATTTAACATACGCATGCATAGTTGTATCAATGCACTGAGATGTAGATGTTACCTAGAATGATTCGTCCGCCCAAACATTTTCACGTCGTCTCTCACAAAGCAACACATCGAGCTGCAGACATCATGACGTCACTGTCTAGCAAGCTGTTGTAGCATGGAAGTTGTAGTTTTTCTGTATTTAAAAAAGACATTCATTCTCTAGCTGAGATGGATGTAAAACGATTTGAATTATTGACACTGATTAAACGGAATTATGGATAGTCATGGTCTATATTAGGCCAATAGCTTATTATTAAATACAAATTAAATCAAACCTGGAAAAATATCAATTAAAATGAAAGGTGGGTAAACAAAATGCTGGGTAAACTAACGTTATATCACAGTAATGCCAATAATCAACAATATAAAATGTAATATGTAAATATTTGTTGTTTTATTTCCCCCAAAGACTCAACTTTCATGTAACTTGCATCAATCTGATATTACTTTCTCTAAACTATGCTAAGAATTTCAATCATAAAGGTTTATATCGGCTGTAGAAGGTGGGTAAACTATTTCACAAATAAAAGTGGGCTCCATGTCTTTGTATAAAGTGCTATCCACTAAGGGCTGTTAACAAGTTAAGAAATCTGTCACCTAGGCCCAAATATTTAATACTATAACCCCCTTTAAAAGACATTCCAGGATACTTAAGGGGTGTTATTTAGGCATGGCATGCTATTGCCACCTAGTCTCCAGGTAACTGAAGAGAGCATGAATGTTCACAGCAATTTTGAAAAGATTCTGAGTTATGGTGTTCAAACCCATGATCTGCTGCATTGGCAGCAATCGGGTTGAATCCATATTATCCACAAAACTGCCGTTTCAGGGATATAATTAATCTGCCAAATGAGTCATTTTGGAACCATACCCTCTGCCATCACTTACAGTTGAGCACTGTAGACAAAGGCTGGTAAGGACTGTTCACCTATTTGGGCCTATATAGTTCAGTGGGCAAAGCATGGGACTGACGGTCAACATTCGGGGTTTGATTCCCACTGGGGCCACCAATTCTAAAAATATATGCATTTTAGGGCTGCCCCGTTTTAGCAGACGAATCTGTCGTTTTGGTGTTCGTCAACCAAGACATTGCTAGTCAATAAGTTGTTTGCTTTTTTCCATGCTGAATGAGTTATTTCCTGAAAATCTATAAGCAAATCTCTGATAAGCACTTGAATTAAAGGTCCCTCTGCATGATTGCATGTAGGAAACATTTTACAGATTTGTCAATTAAATCAACTAGCGTAATCGATTATTTGACACAATCCTATGACTATTAGTCAACTAAGAATTTATTTAGTTGAGGGCAGCCTTTATGGTATTGTTAAGACACTTTGGCTAAAAGTGTCCACCAAATGGCATGTAATTTAGATATCAGAATTGTGGTTGGCAGAAATCCTCCAGCTGAGTTTCAATCAATACAATGTCTACAGCATCCAGTCCACTTTTTTGCAAGCTTTCGCAAAATCCATATTCAGTTAACAGGTCTACTTGTTCTTAGTGCTGTTGTATTCGACACCTTTCAGCTGGAGGTTCACCTTGTGAACTCCATACTTAATATTGTTCAATTACTCCATATCATGGGAGTCCTTGTTGTTGCATTGTAGTGGCATCTTGAAATGAACTTTCCTTAATAATTCTGAAAAGCACAATAATCTATCTGAAAGCTAACTGCAATCTTTACTTCGTCACAACCACACTTTGAAAAACAGAAAATATCAGAAGCACATCAAATTCAAATGAAAATCGCATGCTATACAGAATATATAATGGCTCACGAACTGCAATAAAAAGCCTTTAGATCTTAAACCATCAAGACTGCTTACATGATGGACACACTGAGCCCAAATATGGTTGTGAAATTCTGATGCAAAGCTTATGAAAACATGGTATTCAATTCCAAGTATTTGGATTGCATTTCAAAATATGCATAGCAAACATGCTGTTCATGTTGGCTGATAAATGCAGCCAAGTGGGCACAGGTATAACGCTAGTCTGAAGGCATAATTTAAGATATGAATAAATGCCAACCAAACTAATGCTTGGCTATGCACATTATGCCAAAGCCTAAATCAATTCAACTGCAGCATTAATATTTATGTACTTGCAGTAAGATCATGAAAAATGCTGGCTTGTCATGCACGAGTTTAAATTGCCTGTCTGAAAAAAGTAGTGTGCAAACCAGTAGATGGAGTTGTTGTCACAGTGAAGACTTTCAACATACTTAATAATTTCATGAATACAGTGCACCCATTGCGACATCCTACTATTATCCTTAACACCCTGGTTAATCTAGATAATACAGCTTATAATTTAGTATGGCAATACACTATGCTGTATTGCATTCAAAACTGTACAGCATGGCTATTCACAATATTCTTTACCAATCATAAGCCTGCAAGTCAAGTACAGCCTTCTAGTCATAATGAACACAAGCAAAAATGTAAGAACTGTATGGAAAGTATTTATGCTATGGTCACCATACTTTAAAATGGCGTTGCAGCTTATCACAGGAAAATAAACAATGTTTAGGCTGTGTAATAAGTGACATCTAGGATTAAGTTTGTTTGAAATATGTCACATAGGTCTAGTTTGGGTGAGAAAAGCATCAACTGTATCTGGAAAATAAGTAGTCTAGGCCAAACCAAAATAAATATTGTTAACTAGGTACATAAAATATAATTTTGCTTCATCACAACTTTTTAACAGTTTATAACCCTAAAAATGGAATTTCTAAGCAAGCATCTTGGGGAAACAATTATCTTACCACAGATGCACAAAAACATATCAGGTCAACCACTTATACAACCACAAATACACTTATTTACCATATTCCCCCAGTCAGACAATAATATTGTTAGCAATTTAATATCTGTGCATCAGTTTTGGAGTTGTTGGATGTTGTATTTCTTCACTCTTGACAGAGCTAGGCTAGCCGCTGTAACCATTTTCATTTCATTTCCATGTCATTGTGCGAAGCTTGGTTAGCATGCACCTTGACCTCTCTCTGGGGCTACTGGACAGAGATGAAACTGATATAAATAGTCTTGTCTGGCTCTGGGGAAGATGGCAAATACATGTATTTCCCAAAATGTTGGCGAGTGTTCCTTTAAATATCAGTGGCAGTGAGAAGCATAATAAAGGGTTGCCATTAGCCATGTCAGGCTAGGTTGCCATCAGTAGTATTAAGAATTTGAAAATGGGAAACACACGAGTCATCCCTCAATGTCATTTTGTAATATAAGCACCTCCCCACTGGCATGCCTCATATAGTATACAGCAACTCAGCCTCTTCATCAAAACCCACATCACATTCTAAACATCCCCCCTCCCAATGCTTATTCTGCTCTGTCTCCATCAAGTTTGTGTCCTGTAGCTCATTTTCATCAACCTGCTGCTTTATCTTTTGTTCCCCTTTAGCATCGCTCTCCCATTCAAAGTCAGGTGCATCAAATCCAGATGAAGTTCACTGAGATGATTCTGAGTGAAACTCTTTAAGCAAAGGCTCTTCACAGTCAAGACTCCTCAGAGGTGGTGTCTTCTGGCTTTAAATCACCAGGCTGCCTCAGGTCCTCACTAATTTCTGCTCTTTCCTCCTCTCCATCCACCTCTTCCATGTACGTCTCCATTTCTGCTTTGTTGTCAACACCAGTGAAAATCAACCTCTTTCTCTCAGTTACTTTTCTCTTACCAGCATTAAGCAGGACATCTGGTCCCAAAAGGTATCTTGCTGGACCGAACATGCACTCCAACATGTTTCTTTCTATGAGTGTTCAGGTTGCCAAGCTGGGAGAAGTTCTTGCAAAGTGTACATTTGTAAGGTTTTGCTCCAGTGTGGGTGTTATAGTGGTTGCGAAGTTCAGAAGCCGCACAAAAGCTCTTGTAGCAAATGTTGCACCTGTGCTGTTTGAGATTGTGGCCATGCAGGTGTTTATCTAGCAATATCTCCTCTCTGAAACCCTTGGCACAAATGAGGCACCAGAATGGCCTGTTTATGGAGCTCTATGTGAGTCATCCATGTCTGTGGGGAATTTAAGCTTTTCTTACATATATTACACTGAGGAGAGTTTGGTTTCGATGGCAGAGAAGGTCTGCGAACTTGTGAACAGATGGGCCAGGAGAAGAGCTGGCCTGATAAAGTACTTCCCGCAGTCTGGGCACTTACGCTGTGGCTGGGTTCCTTTTCTACTAGCCTGGGCTTCATGCATCTTTTGGTGGTGACACCCTATACAAGTAGACCTTCCAGCAGATAGAGCACACATCAACTACCTGAGAGGCTCCAAAGACAGCTTTCTTCTCCAAAATGTGGCAGCAGGATTAACTTTGACCAGCTCTGGTGGTTTTGCTTGAAAGGAAACATACAAAATGTCACCATTATCTACATCACTGTTCTCACCATCTTGCATGCTCTTGATGCGTTCAACAACACCTTCATCACTCGTTTTGTTTTTTTCACTGTCACTAGTTCCTCTTGGGTAGTACCCTTCTCCAGTCTCAGCTTCTTTTCATAGTCATCATTTGTTTTCTTCCTCCTCTTCTAGAACATGCTTACGCATGAGTCTTTGAAAGTTTTTCCTGTGGGTGAACTTCTATCCAGTCGTGGCACCTCATGCTGCACTGTTTTGCTACAAAAGAACAGAGAATAACAGTATTCATTTAGTTGTTTTTCAAACATTTTCAAAGCATTTAATGAAATAAATGGGTCTACTTTATTTGCACGTCACAGGCCAATTAGCTATAGGAACATATTGTATGATGTTCGCAGTATGTTTATTTTAAGTTTATAAAAAAATATCTCTCTCCCTCTATATATATATATACACATACCCAGGGACAACACACATTAAATCAACATTTTCAGTAATGTAAATGTGCTTGAGTTATCTAATGAGCTAATTTTCATCCGTAGCCCCTGCTTAGCATGCATGTCTTTTCAGATGTCCATGTATTCAGTTTTGTGGCAGTGCCATTCATTCAGGAGTCAGGACTAAAAATTATCTAAAATTCATGTTCTGTCACATGACATACGTTACACGATTAATATTTGTCTCGTAACAGTAATCTAGAATGATTTCGCCAGCAGCTCCATAACATGCAATTGTTACATCCAGGTAGCCTACCTGGAAAAAGCCTGACCACAAAGTTATCAACATTTAGGTGCAGCAAGGGCCAAAAACTTACAAGGTTGAGTTGCAGTTGTCTTCATTCACTGACAGGATCAAAATTCTCCACCTCAAGCACAAGTCACTTCTGATCTCCATGTTTGTCCCTCATAATGGTTATTACAACCGCACATATCAAGACTCAATTTCACTTGTTGACCTTATATGGCTCTACAGAAAATGTAATATCTTAGTAGATGCAGAGTATGCTAGCCTGGTTTGGCTACATGTTCAATGTAATGTTCAAAGAATGAGGATAACATCACAGCGACTCTCAATGGCAACTGAAACAATGGAGGTTCACTGATAGGTAGCACGTTTTTGCACTGCAAGTTACTGGTCAATGGTAATACTTAATGAACAGAAAAGGGCTATCAAAATAGCATTTTAGTTTAATTTGAGATTCTGTTACAGTTATAAGCCAATTTGCTTGTGATGAGATTCATTACAACCATGAAGTGGAAATATTCCAACTACTACAGACTTACTAAATAATTATACAAGAATCTGAATCCATTAGGACAAGTTAAGAAACTTCACCAATTACTCAAAAACAGTAATTCACACAATCTTTTTAATTTAATTTCAACTATTTACTCTAGTTTTTCTTCATTGCAGTTATGAGGTTGTAGTCAAAAGGGCATACAGAATGGTTATCTTGAAAAAGGAAAGAATGCTCATACATTTAACTAGGATTATGAATAGAGCTCAATAGAAGTTTTCACTAAACCAATGGTACGACAACTGACTAACAACTGGCCTACGTGAACTTAAGTTCTATCTAATTATGTTCAGAAGGCTAGCTTTTTCACAACATAGAAACATTTAAAATAAATTTACATAAACTTACATGACATCATGTAAATCAGTTAATGCACATTAGTGACAGTTGCGCAAAAAAAAAAAAAAAAAGGTTTAGAGTGGTAATAACTGTAAAGGCCTATAAAACCAGACCAGTATTAGATCAATTCACTATCACAAAAATGTCAAGTGCATGTTAGTGAAATTTGAGATGTCTAGCATTTCTCCCTTTTCAAATGTGAACCCCATTTATCCGAACTGCAGACATCCAAACAGACTTGTCTACCAAATTATACTCAATAATAAACAAAATATGCAGCAAAATGAAAATATATACACTGGTATTTTTAATTTAGTTAAATTTTTTAAATTGGAAGCCATTCAACTGAAAATATACTGTTTGGAATACATATGCATGGATTTTTCATATTGTTGACTAGGAACTGGAACTGGTAATTCAATGGTTCAAACGACTTGAGCGATTTGGATTAGCAAGGTTCTACTGAAATTCATAACTAGGTCTGTTCAAAAATGAAAATGAAAAATCTGTAAAAGAACATGCTTAAAAGGCCATTAATAGTAGCAGTATACATTTTCCCCATCTGTGGTTTGATGTAATTATGTGGATCTTTGTCTTTAATCTATACACTTGTTGCAATACAGACATAGTACAGCATGTTTAAAAAAAAAAATTTAAAAGGTGTTTTTCTTTCAACATTTGTACATATGTACAAGTCCAGTGTGAAGGAAAGCTTAAGTATGAGTAAAGAACGAATGAAATATTTGTGAGAGCCTCGAATAATATGAAGAGGAAAAGTATATTTCAAGAACAAACCCATTTGTCTAGTGTGATTAGGCTAACAAGGGTCCATATTACACATTACTTAACACTAGTAGTACTACTATCATATAACCTACTCTATAGTAATAATCTGTCTTCATGTTAGTTCAGTTAGCTTATTCTTAGTCTAATAAGCCCCACGGGCATGTTCAATGTAGTGCTGGTGCAACTCTATTTCTTGACTGAAAGAGCTTCCACATTCAAGACAAGTAAGGCCATCAGTATCGCCTGATGAAACAGCAGCGAGGGCATCACTCTGCCCTTTGTGATCACCCATACATTCCTGGTGATGATCGATGAGGTCCTGAATCTCACTGAAGGTCTTGGGACAAATGGAGCAATGGTATGAGTCATTCCTATTGTGTTGAGCTTCGTGTTTCTGTAATGCAGATGGTGAAAGAAAAGCTTTGCCACAATGCTGGCACTTGTGGCTAGTTTGTGACCGACTAGCTGAGTTCAATGTAGGAAGTACAGAGGGGTTCCCTTTTTTTTCAGGGGAGGTAAAGTTGGGTTTCAGAGGCCCTGAGGTCAAGGCAGCACTGAGTCTATGACGAAGCTCAATTGGGAGACGACGGCGGACCTCATCATGCCAAGCAAGGTGTTGTTGCAGTTGGGTCTCAGTCCAATATCCATGGCAGCAGAGGGCACAACAGTAAGGCCGGCTCTTTGACTGAGTCTTATGGGCTCCCAATTGTTCCTCCGTTTGGAAAGCTTTTCCACACTTACCACACTTGAAGAGGTATTTGACTGTACGCTCAGACTGGCGGCTAGGTGGTAGTGGGGGTACTTCGGCCACTGTCTGAGGTGACTGAATCTCCTGCTTAAGCTCCAAGCACACCTTCTTGTGATTGTACAGAGCCCCAGCAGAGCTGTAGCGCTTCCCACAGTCTGGACAGGGGATAGATTTCAAAGGAGGAAGGTTGATTCTATTTTTCTTCCTTCTTTTGCCAAAAGTGCTCTTTTTATTTGCAACAGTGGATTTGCT
Source organism: Parasudis fraserbrunneri (assembly GCA_900302295.1). Classification (NCBI taxonomy): domain Eukaryota; kingdom Metazoa; phylum Chordata; class Actinopteri; order Aulopiformes; family Chlorophthalmidae; genus Parasudis; species Parasudis fraserbrunneri. The sequence continues at coordinate 11,711 of OMKL01117876.1, forward strand.
TACTGTTGTGTTGTTTCTTTCGGTAGACATATCTTTGCTCTTGTTGACTACATCACTGCTAATAGCAATGGAATCCTTACTTTTAGCTAAAGGAACTTTACTCTTAGCTGTTTTGCCCTTTGAGTGTGCCTGCCATTTGTGGGCACGCAATCCTCTGACCTTAGCAAAGGTCATGCTGCAATGAGGACACTGGTGAGCTTTTGATTTGAGTTTCTCAGATGAGACAGCCTCAACCCTGGTGTGGGCAACATCCGGTTGTCCTGGGGCCTGGTCAGCTGCTGTGACCTGGGACTGATCTTGGAGATCTGCAGAATCCATGGATTTGCTGTGCTCACTTTCATAGTGAGCAGCTAGAAAGGAACCCCGCAAAAATGTTTTGTTACATTCTGGACATGAGAATTCAGTGTGTGGTAATGTGCTGCTGCTCTCCACACTTTTGTCAACCTCAGATTCCAGCTTGGATTTGACCTGACCTGGGGGACAATACAAATGGTGGCGCCGGAGAATACGCAGATAGAAGAATCCCTTGCCACATTTGTCGCAGCAAAAAGGTCCTTCATTCTCAGTCTTGTTCCTGACAGTGTTAAGGTTATTGTCATTTACTAGCGATCGTGCTAACTTCTTGTCCGTGTGCCATCTTTTGTGAGTTCCGAGAGCTGAATTGGAGGTGAATTGTCTCCCACATTCTGAACAACAGAATATTCCCTTAGATTGTTTTTCCTGTTCAGGTTTCTTTAGTATCGTAGACTGATGTAATTTTGTCTTTGCCTTTGATTTGTGACCCTGGAGATGAATTCTTTTGTGAAAATTCAATGCTCCTACCACTGAAAAGCTTCTCTCACAGTCTTTACATTTATATTTTAAATCAGTTGTACTTGAGGACACAGCTTTCTCCAATGTATATGGTGCCATTTTATCAGTCATCTTTACCTCCCCGATGTCCAGTTCATTCTTAATTTCAGCATCCATTGTGATGGTCTCTGAACATCCTTTTCCCTTGAAATCGAAGTCTCCTTTGGTTGCACTCGAGTTACTGCAATGTTTTACATGATTCTGTAAAGAGAGTACCGTGTTGAAATGAGAGGGGCAGTTGGAGCATTTAAGAATATCATTTGTGTCTGAGGAGACGGGCCGTATTGTACCATCATGTCCTTGGCGGTCAGTCTCTCTTTTGATGCACAGCTTTTGATGAGCCCGTAAGGAGGACTTGTTTTTGAAATGTGCAAGACATGTTGAGCACTGTAGCTCTTCCAGCTTTACATCAGACCTTGGTGATGATGGCGAGTAGCCAGTCTCATAACCATGACTTTTCATATGGAACTGAAGTGCCTTGGCCCGTGAAAACAGCTTCCCACAGTCAGGACAGCTGTATGTGTTCTTTTTCACTTGTTCAACCTGATGCTGGAAAGATTTGATGGGGGGTGGGAGAATTTGAGCAGTATGCACAACCTGGTGTCTGAGGAGACTGGAGAAGAGACGAAAAGTCCTGCCACACAGTTCACATTTGTGATTACCATTTTCATGTTTCCGCATGTGTGATTTCATTATCCCATTGTGACGGAATTTTCTACCACACACGGGACATGCGACTCGAACATTAGTGCGTAAATGTCCATTTGCAGGGTTCGAAGATGCTGTAAGGCCCTTTCGTTCTCTTAAATCTGCACACTGAGTTTGACTTTGTTTGTGGTGTGAATAAGCTCCTAAAGACCAGAAACCCTTTCCACATTGTTCACAATGATAAATCTTTGGGCCTAGAAGAGTTTTCTTTGGATTGAACACTTTCTTAGTTGCTGAAATATCATCATGCACTTTTTGAGCATGGCAGTTTTTCTTGTGGTTATACAAGCCACTTCGATGAGAATACGACAATGTGCAATCTGGGCATGAGAATGGTTTTCTTTTAGGATGATGCAACTGGTGAGCGATCATGGCAGACATGCGTGAAAAACATTTTCCACACTCTTCACACCTGATACTTCTTTGCTCTTGTCCTGCAGCCTGGTTCTGTGTTTTTTTATCCTTGTGTGTCTGTCTGTGATTGTAGTGTGTTGCCCGGCTACTGGTTTCATGGCTGCAAATGTCACATGTGTAAACATTACCAGTTGTAGGCTGACCCCGAGTCCATTGCTTTTTCTTATGAATGCCATGCCACATTCTATGAACACGAAGTGATGAAGCACTAGGAAACCACCGGTAACACTCTGGACAGTCAAATCTTGCAAGTGTAGTTTTATCTTCAACTTTTGGCATTTCTGGTGCTCCTTGATCTTCAAGCTGTTCAAAGTCAATTTGTACAATTTTCAGATCAATCTCTGGTTTTGACGCAAGTGCACTAGGGGAAACCTCAGTTTCCACCCCATCTTTTACCTCCTGATCCGATTCACAAAGCAACTCAAGATCAGGATTCATGTCTTGGAGGGGCTGCTCATCATCAGATTCACTTACACTGATCACCTCTACATTGAAATCTCCAGTTTCATAACCTTCCATATCTTCATCATTCTCAGTTACATGGGAGTCTTCTTCAGTTATAGAGGTTTTAAGGGTGTCCTGTGATTCAACCACTTCTGCCAAGCGTCCCGGCTCTTCCTTGCTACTTTGCAAGACCTTCTGCTGAGGTAGTGGAGAGGTTGACTTCCGAGACTCCTCTGTGCCTCTGAAGATATCAGTGTGACAAAGCTGATGGGACTGAAGTGCTGTAGCCCTTGAGAACTTCAGCCCACAATCCTTACATTCAAACGCCTTCTTTTGCAACTGGCAAACTTGATGAAGAAATGACTTTGCTGGGGTCTCTTCACTGTGGGCAAGCCGCTGATGCTTGTAGTAGAATGTTAGCGTCATGAAGACCTTTCCACATTCCTCACATGGGAATTTTTTTACATCTTCTGAATGATTGGCATGCCAGCGCTGATGGTTGACGAGGGCAATATGACCATTGAAAGTCTTTTTGCACTCGCTGCAGGTGAAGCGCTTTTTTGGTTTTTCTTTCAACTGTTCTGGGGAGCATTTGCTATTACGGCTAAATCGCTGGTGTGTTTTCATGCGAGCCAGGGTAGGAAAGCCTTTACCACATGAACATTCAAATAGTTTTTCTGGGGTATTTTCTGCCTGGCTTTCACTGGTCTCAGTTTCAACCATAGGCTCCTCAGCATGAGATGCATCTCCTGCATTCCTGTTGCGTGACTTAATTAATTTCCCCTCGTGACAATGACGGTGGGCATCAAGAGCTGAGGCACGGGAATAACTCCGTCCACAAGTCTCACATTGGAATGATTTCTTTTTCAAGTGTTCAAGCTCATGGAAAACAGATTTAGAGGCTTGCTTGTGTGAACGTTGATGATTGAGAAAATGGCCAATTACACCATAAGTTTTCCCACAGTCCGCACATTCATAGTGCTGCTTCATCACCCCAGAATTTATCTGAGAAACTAACTCCTTTTGGGGGGGTGGACTGTGGTGTTTTACCATGTGAGAGTTGAAATCACTTAATTCAATAAATGATAGTGAACATAAAGCACAAAATTTTGTTATCTGACTATCTTTCTCTGCATCCTGTAAACCATCTAACTGAGGGTGTAGACGTTCTCTGGAGTTGTCTCGGGTGTGCTGATGGTGATGCTCCATGTAGGCAGTCTCATCCCTGAAGGCATCTCCACAATCACGACAACGGAAAAGCCCATCCCCTAAAAATAGAAAGGGGAAAATTGGAGGTCAGGGCCATTCCTGTTGTCAATGAAAAGGAGAAAATAAAAAGACAAAAACATAGGTGCTGAATCTTTATTTTAAGTCATCTTGTTTCCAAGTACAAGACCCTTTAATTTATTCTCAGTGCTGCCATTTAGTCTATTGTTTGTTAAGAGAGACAACAGAGCAGCAATCATTAAACTTTACATTGTATTGGGCATAATGGTAAAATAAAGGCTATCACAAAAGATTGACCTGGCAAAGATCCACCATGGATCGAAACATCATGGATTGTTATGAGAACACTTATTTGCCATCTTTCCCAGAGTCAGACAAGAAAATGGATATCAATTTAATCTCTGTGCATCCAGTACAGACAGAGATCCAGTTGCATGCTAGCCTAGCTTAGTACAACAACTGGATGCTGCATGCACACACCGCGCCCAGCGGTTGTTCGTAATGAAAATAGCTCCAACTGCTTCGAAAACAACAACGTCTCGTTTTTACATTGTTAATTCTCAATGTCGGAAATACATAAGACACAATGTGTAAATAAAACAGTTTTGGAGTTGTTGGTAGGTGCTAGACGCACAGAGATAAAACTGATATCTCTCAATGAAATTGATATTTATCTTCATGTCTGACTCTGGGGCAAATAAGTGTATTTCCCAAAATGTTGGGAGTGCTCCTTTAAAAAAAGAAGACTAGGCTATATTATACAACAGTTGGTTCTGCTCAAGTAATCTGATTGGCTGAGAGCCTTGTGCCATTTTCTATAACATCACGGCTAGGAGTTGCTTAGCAATGCATATATACAGAGCAGAATTTCCTTTTCATCAAAACTTTATCTGTGTTTTATTCACAATGCAGATGTCATATTGTATACAAACGGTTATATAAGCAATAGAAGATATGAGGTTGTTATAGTATAGTAAATAACATCACAGCTGAGTCAACCTGGTGGTGAAGCATGATTAAGTGTGCCATGGAATTTTAGGATGACCAATTCATTTTTCATAAGGCTTCATAACTTATGATTTCTAAATTACATACATTTCAATTCAACATAAATATTTGTGTCATCACTCACTTATCCCTAACTAGTTGTAAATCTTATTATACATCCAATGTGTCTTCCATTCACATTCTCACGTCAATTTTAGTAACAGGAGGGGGAATAATTATTGAGCTGCACATTACATGTCACGACTCGCATAACGAGCTGCCAACAAAATCTTACGAACGATTTAATCTATTTTGTGATAACAGAACGAACAAATTTCTTGCACAGAGGCCACCCTAACCAGCTAATAAAAATGAAGGCAGTCCACATCAAGAAAAAAGAGCAAAAACTGTCAACAGACAGTATGAAAATCATCTTGCGTATGGTTACTTGTGTCTGTGGAGATACCAATAGCCCACAACCCGAGTGCATCATCTGCAGGGAAAAGTAATGTTAGCAAACTTCGCTCATGCCAACAGCGCTGCCAAATAGCTGAAGAGACTCTTCAAAATGAAGTATCCTTTCTACAGATAACTAATTATGTCCCGATATAGCCAGATAATGCATCAGCTAGTCTATTCTCTCTCGCTCTCTCTCTCTCTAGATAAGAGATAAATACAAATACTGTGCACATGTAAATCAGATGCCAATTACTTTCACAGAGAAGTGCTGCCTGTGCGGTTTTTGACATCAGAATCAGCTTAATTGCCACGTATGACATACAAGGAATTTTACTTTGGCACCACATCTCCTCATGTACTTACACAAAAAGAAAAAAGAAAAACAAAACAAAGAATATACATTTACATTGAATACTATAGTATAGTAGTATAGTCTGAGCTACTATGATCTAATAATAAAATCTAATCTAAGTTACTATAGTTGACCAAGAGCCATCTATGGCAGTAAACAGGATACAGATAGTGCAAGAGGTGATGAGATCAAGAATAAAGACGTTGCACTATTCTCTCATCTATGTTTCTGTGATCTCTGACTGCACATCAACAAGGCAGTTTTCTTATTGCATCAGTCATAGGTCTTGATATCACCCCCAAATCATAACATAAATTGGCTTATCATTATTGTCATAATTATATCCCAGAATGACAGTGTCGGTCCCCGACCGCTGACGCGACGCTGCAGAGTTTTCGTGTGAACGCAATAACTCGAATAGCTTTCATTCAAATCTTTTCAAATTTGCATGCACATTTATGACCCCTAGAGGATAAACTCTATTGACTTGGTGACCCCATGACCTTTCCTCTAGCGCCACCATCAGGCAGAACTTTCAATTTTCAAATTAGTTTATCTCCTGATCCCTTAGTCATATAGTTATGAAATTGGTATCCAGAGATGCATCTACTCATGCACAACAACTTTGCCATAAGGACCTATG
>OMKL01117881.1:0-11085 GCA_900302295.1 Parasudis fraserbrunneri
TGTTTTCATTAGTGTATAATCATCTTAAACCTAGGATCGTTGAGCGTTCGTTAGCTTAGCATGAGCCCTGCGTAGCTACATAGGAGCGGGTCCTTTCCGTGGAGCCATTTTGTTAGTAGCTTAGCAACTAGAAACAACAATGCTAGGAAACCACTGGTCAAAACAACAGACAGAATACACTATTGGAATTATATACTTATGATTACCTGACTCAACGCTGTAGTATTCCAACAAGAATGAGAGCAGTTGGTTGCCATCTGCAAACTCACCACTAGATGCCGCTAAATAATACACATTGGTCCTTTAAGAGTGGATTTCTCCTTTAAGTCTGATTCAAGTCTCCTCTACCTCTGCAAAATGACAAGTAATTGTATGCATATTATGGAGCAAACCGAGATGGAAACTGCAAATTATGTTCAAAGTTCCTCATCATTGCAAAAATGTTTTTTTGGTGTTTTTTTTTGTCTATAAAGAGTTTATGCGATAAATAGCATTGGAAACACATTTGTGGAGTGAATAATGATTAACGAATAGTCTCACATCACTGATCAGCTGCTTGGTCTAGATCACATCCCACAACAATTCTGAAGTAGGTTTGAACAATCTAAATTGTTGCAGTCAAGGCCGCCTGTAAAATATCTTGCACCTGTCCTGGTTGTATGGCCATTGGTTTATGAATTAGGATAATGTCCATTGTGTTTCTCTGTCTTCATCTTGCTTTGGGCAGCATGAAATACGGCTGATGGAGCTGACATGAAAGAACTCCCTCAGTTTTAGTGAATTCTTGACAGCCTCACTTTTTGCTGATGTATTCGGTCCTTCAGTATTCGGGTAAAATATCTATTTGCGTCAACCAAACTCATTGAAACACCTTGAATTAGCATTCTACTTTTTGCGACATTTAAAATTAAATAGATAAATGTCGCTTATAATTTACTTGAAATGGAAACTAGGCTATTGTTAGTGTTGATTACTAGCTTTCAGAAATATGGAGAAAGCGACAGGGAAGCAGACGTCTACAGAGGGGCTGGGGGTGAACAGGTTGGCTTTGTGCTCTTTGTTCCCCCCTCTTTGATTTAATCAATGCCGAGTCTGTCTCTATCCTCACTCGCTGGCAACTGTGACCACAGCAATGTGTCAAATCATAGCTCGTCTCCCCGTATACATTCCTGTGAATGTGTCATAGCTTAAAGGGATAGTTCTGATTTTTGGAATCCTAGCCCTATTTGATACTTGCCAATGATGTTGTTTATCGGTAATCAAGTCCTTTCTCAGCAGAATCCATGCTCTTCCTCATGCTAGCTCCAGCTAGCTGGCCACAAACCAATGCAAAGTCAATGGGGTCAAGCTCCAGTCTGTGCAAGCTGACTGAAGCCAAGTGAAATCCACTCCACAGTGCACACAAAGTAGATTTCAGTTGTCTTCAATCAGCTTGTAAAGACAGGAGCTTCACCCCATTGACTTGGCATTGGTTTGTGGCTAAGTAGTTGGACCTAGTATGAGGAACAGCATGGATTGTGCCGAGAAAAAGGACTTGACCAATCATCAACAGCAATGGTAAGTAGCAAAAACGGCAAGGGTTCCAAAAAAGTGGAACTATCCCTTTAAGAGGTGCCGTATACACGTCCCAAGACGCGTGACTTGGCGGTATGCGTGGAGCGCGGCGCGGGGGCGAGCTAGCATGTGAGGTGACGGGAGTAAAAGAGAGGGGAGCGCCGTGTGGGTGACTCGGTTAAGGTGTGAAAGTGGCCCCGTCGTTTTCAGTAGCGCCAATCGACTCTGCGTTTTAGTGCTGAGCCAAGCAGTTGTGCCTGCCGCTGCTCTCTCTCTGAGTGACGGGGAGCGAGTCTGTGCTGGGACATTAGCAGCCACAGTCCGTTCCTTCGCGTCCCCCGAGAGACAGAGGAGACATATTAACATTCTCCTCGGCAAAGCCACGGGATCTGCCTTCAATGCCGTCTGACCCCCGAACAAAAGACGGTGTCTGTGACACAGAGACAGGCTGTCTGTGTGTGTGTGTGTATGTGTGTGTGTGTGAGATGAAGAAAAAATAGACAAGGAAGTGAAAGAGGGATCAGGGCTGGGGAATGACTCCATAAATGTAAGTACAGGCGACTGAATGTAGGAAACTGCACTAATGCACATTTCATCAGAATTCTGTGGAACCTCAAATCTCCCCAAAAAAACCCTTCAGATTATTTCAGAACCTTGATTTTTCCAACTGACATCCATAGATTCATTTGACATGTATGACACATTCATCCTTGGTTTGGCTTGGTCACGGTGATGAAACATTCTCTACAGGTGTGCTGTGAGAAAAACAATTGATATATTGAATATGCGCGTGATCACCGCGGGATGAGGTGTTAAGTGAGGTGACATCATCACCTTGCCTCTGTGGAATAACAGAGCACACAATCAATAATTCAACATACCGTAATGATTGAATTATTGATTGACGTGTCGGCAATAAATATTGCGAGTCATTTTCAAGTCTTGTATCTCAAGTAACAAGCAAGTTTCGAGTCATCCACTGATGAGTCAAAAGTCACAAGTCATGATATTTGGAAAGGTCCAGCCTAAAACACTTCCAAGATGTTAAGATAAAACCACTGCCGATTTTTTGACAAAGTGGTATGAAATACTAGGCAGTAGTGTAATCGATGCATAGTCATTAGCTGACTTACCAAGTCCCATGTTCGAAGTTCTGGCTGTCTTCCGAGCGAGCCGGTCAGCTTCAGACAGGCAGCACACACCACAACATGCAAACAATTTTAACCATCCACAACTGAATACAACAGTCCATTTGTATTTCCGATGCTAAACCTTGGAACTATTTTGCTTCTTGAAGGCCATTTTTCTTGAAGGCCATGGTTTCTTGAAGGCCAGTGTATTAGTATGCACTGGGACTATCTACCTAGCTCCAAGATATTGTGTCGGTCTGAGAGAAGAATCAAGCACTGAAAATACATGAGGACTGTTGAACAGCAGACACTATTTCCTCAACTATTTTCATCTGTAGTAGGCCCAACAGGATGAAGAAATATTCGGATTCAGAATAGGTTAAAAATGGGTGAAATACCATTTTCCTCTCGTTATTCATGTGTTTCCCTACTTTGTTTATTCTATTCTATTTCAGTATTTCATGAAGTTCTTATTTCATCAGCCACTAGACCACAATCCACTACCCTGCAAGGTGATGAACAACATCCCTTTCCTTCCCCCACTTCCCGGCCTATCAAAAGGGACTGAGGTTACAGCAGATGTCTACTTGTGCTCCGTACCTCACAGTACTATTTAGGTTCTCGTGGTAGATAGTTCATTTGGACTTAAGGTGGAGACGCTGGGCTGAAAACCAGGGTATGAAATACCTACCCCCCCTCCTTACACACATAGTCACCTTCCTCCTCGGGGCCTTTCTCAGCCTCCAAGCCTCATGAGGATACAACAAAGAAGACTGTCCTACTAAGGCAAACGGCAGTAACTTGTGTGAGTGGTGCAGAGAAAAATGACTTCAAGATGTCCTCCCTGTCCCACAAAAGTTATTGTTGAACAAAAGTGGATAGTTCAGTATTAGTACTGTATATTGTATAGTACCAAGAATACCTTTGGCGAGACAGGAGATAACATTTAAATTGTTCTGTTTCAGTCGTTGTGCAGTTACAGCTGTTGGCCCTGGTCATGTGGCTAATAAACAATCTATCTATCTATCTATCTATCCATCTATCTTTTTTAGGGCAGAATAGCGACCACATGTAGGCTGCTGATAACCATGGTGTCTAAATTCGGTATGTTGCGCTTGCATTCCTCAGTAACATTTAAAACATGCATAAATAAGTAGAGTAAGGGGCACACAACCTTCGTCGGGGTGACGCGCTCTTGTTGTGCGGAGCAGCCGCCGTCTGTTTGTGCGAACGCCGACGGCACTTTCTGCTCCTCTGTGGGCACGGGACAGCCGAAAGGGTAGGGCTTCGCGGGGTCCGAGTGAACGTACGCATCATCCCCTTACAAACGGGACTGAAGCGAAGAGAATATCCGCACGCGCTGCTATTACAGCGTGCTGTGTGGATGTACGTTGATGTGTTACCCGTCAGCGGTGTCCGGGCAAATCAGGAAAGTGTCAACTTTTGCTGGAATTATTCAGAATCTCACAACCACTCTGCTTCTGCTGTTTGGGGGTCTGAAAAATAAAATATATACATACAAATGAATTGAAGGGATCAAGGTGAGGCAAGGTATGTGTTGTGTGTGTGTGTGTGTGTGTGTGTGTGTGCTTGTGTAGGTGGGTGTGAAAGAGAGAGAGAGAGAGAAAATGCATGTAAGTGGTGGGCTTCTCTGTACCCTATTTGAACCCTCTCTCGTGTTGTGATGAATTAGTGGGCTCTAATTAAGCATTTTTACTGTATGCGAATGTGTGAGGATGAGTGGATATAGGCCAGGTGTGAGAATTATAAAGTGCAGTAGCTGTGAGAATAAATTACAGCTTACCTTCAGAAATCCATCCTTAATGCCCTGGCACAGGGCTTTGCACGCATCTGTCAAATACCTGTGGAAGCTCGGGGATGCTAATTATTCTCCTAAAGGAACACGAGAACATGAGAATAATTCATTAAAAACAATTCAAATGAAAAGTCAGCAACAACAAATATGTACTTGCCTGGATCCAGACCCTAAATCGCCAATAGCTCATTCCTTCTGGTTCAAAATGTATTTTGTGGTTCAGGGTCTGGTGTTGCTCTCCTCGTTGGCTCTTTCTCCAGCTGTAGATCCATTCAGCGTTTGCCTGGACAGACAGTCGCGCCTAACGAAAGTGTTCTCCACGTCGAGCGACACGTCACCGAAGGCACATACTGGTCATTTTCAATCGAACTTCTCCCACTCATGAGGTCCAATCAGAGAGCTCCGAATAGTTTCCTGACATGACCCCGGGCCACCTTACCTTTCTCCCGCTCACTCAGTCAGTCAAGTGACAAGCACTGGAATGGAGTGGAACAGTGATAGCTGATGGCATGATACATGACACTGTACTTGTAACACTGTAACACACATCAAGGCAAAGCAAATGATAGCTATGACATTGGGTTTGAAACAATGTATCAAATCACTTCTTTCATTAGTAGCTTTCTTTTATTTTACCCATGTGAAATGGGATGTGTGCGTGTGTGTGTGTGTGTGTGTGTGTGTGTGTGTGTGTTGGACGTTTTTATTATTTATCATCAGTTTCATTAAACCCCTTCAAATTAATGTGAGACAATATTAATGTCAGAATTAATACAGTCAATTGTCATACTATATTGTATTAGTTGTTTTACATTTCCAATCCTTACTTTAAGGACAAGTCTTATTTCAGGGGATTTTAATGAACTTTCAGGATAGTTTTTGCCATAAACCCTGTTAATTTTAGAGATGGGCCATAAAAATCAAATAACCGGATAATTGTTTGCGGGGATCAAAGTCAACTTTTGTAATGTCATGTTAACATTTTCTTCATTTTTACAAGTTGTTGAGAACAGAGTGGAACCTTGTGGCATAAATGGCTCTGTAAAAGCCTATGACTGTAGAGCGAATTTCAATGTCAGCCACTAGGGGGGGCAGTAGTGTCATTAAACAACACCTCCACTCTCCCTGAGCCTCCCCATTTATACTAATGGGTTCAGTAGCTGGCGTGTGTTGTTCTTATTTTACCTCCACGGTAGCAATGTGATGCTTCATTTAAAATAAAGCGCATTCCGATTCCACTGGAAGCACGAAATACCAGAGGGATTTATGAACGGTTCACATAACAGAAGTGATGCAAGGAAGTTGAAAGATGTCAATACATTTCAGTTACATCATAGTCCTTCCTGCCTAGCAAGTTTAGCCAGTTAGCTTGATACAATTCACTAGCACTGTAATCATTCAAACGAACTGGAGGGCTCCTGGGGGGAAAAATCTAGTATTAAGAATATTATGGATTTGAATACTGTATTAGATGTTACAATAGGCCAAGGCCAGCACAGAATGCAAAGCAGGCACCATCATCCAAATCACTTAAAGAACTAGAGCGCAAATCTCCGCCAGGCAGTAGCCTATACCTGCCGTTAAAAATGGCTGCCTGCTATCAGAAATGTAAGCTAAGGCCACAATGAGACATAAAAAGGTCTCGATCAGGCATTCCAGTGTCTCAATAAGTTATCTATACTAGAACACTACTTTCTCTGATCAGATCTTTGTGATCACGGTTAAATGAACAGATCAATGTTCCCTGCATTCTCTTTTGGTTGGTCCTCATATTGAACAGGAACGTGCAACCAGATGACTGGTGCGAAGCACAGCGGGAGAGAAGATTAAAAGAGGGGCAAAACACTGAAATGAGGGAAATTGTGTTTTCTGCCTGTCTACATTTGAAAGCCATCGCAGCAGTGGAAACCATGTTCTCTGTTTGAATTGACAGCCTGTTGAGTTCAAAAGAGTTTAGTGGGCTGCTAACGTTAAGTGGTCAGTACAGCCCTGAGAGTGATGTGATTTCTGGCCAGAGCAGAGCAGCAGTCTAGCTTTGCCAAACAGTGAACATTGGAAATACTTCACCTATAATCACAACCCTGCTTAACTTACACAATGTTGTTGTAACTAAGAAATCTTGTAACGCTGAAAAATAAATAGTTTTTGTGCATAGATCACTTTGATCAACTTCTAATACGAGATTCACGCATAGAACTAGGTTTCACGTGAGCATTTCCTGGTTGATGGTGGCGTAGTAATAGTCAATAGCGAATATTAAATATTTAATGTGCAAACATAAGATTGTTCTGACAGCACAATTTTTTTTTAATGCAGGTATATCAATGGCAATAGGTTCACTATGGCATGTTGTAAACAGGTGTCAGACAGCTGCATAGTATTGCCCTCTTGTGTTCAAAAGGCGTAACTTTATACTGACTATAATATTTCAATGGACAATGATGTAAATTAATTCAAATAAAATACTTGTTGTTGACCAATTTGAAAAATATTGGAGAATTCAGGTCCGTGGCCTGCTGTCAGCCTATGTGCAACGTTACATCCAAATTGGCCCTGTAGTTGAGATTAGCTACAGATACACAGACAGACAGACAGACAGACAGACAGACACAAACAAACACATGATCTCCCTAGGCTGTTGCCTGGCGGAGATAAAAAGGTACAGCAACGCACCTGCTCAGATATTTCTAAACTTAACTGCTCACTTTTAGACATTTCTCTATATTTTACAGTTTTTTTATGAATAAAGAAATACTGAAAAATATACAGAAATGTCTAAAAATTTGAAAATATGTTACTGCAGCCAACTATCATTGTCAGCGATCTAACTAGCGAACATGCTACATTCACCAGCAACACACAGGAGCTTTGTCATAGCCTCTTTGAAAACAGAAATTGATAAATGTTTGCATAGCACTAATCACAATTAGCATTGCTAATGTCAGTGAATGTTTGCTAGCTACTAAATGTTTAGGCTACATCAAAGGCTTTCATGAACCATACAGTGCAGGGAATCATCAGCATGGCAGTCAGATGAATTAATGAAAGCTAATTAGTCAGCTGAAATATTGAGTAGCAAACAACTGACATTAGCAATGCTAACTGCGATTAGCGCTAAGCTAACCTTTTTCCTTTTTCTGTTGAAAGCTCCTGTTTGGATGTCAAGAGGATATGTCAGCTAGCAAGCTTATTTAATGTTTTCGTTTTTGACGTGTTGTGGTCTCCCAGTCATATCCCCAGATACAGTTAGCGGTAGCAACGTTAGCGCTTTACACTTGAGTTATCTCCTGTGCTGGCACAAGCGCTAACGTAGGGTGGAGAGAGGTCTGGCTTTGCGAGACACTCGAGTCTAACAATATACTGAGCTGACATTCGTCTTTTACATTAGAGGTACCCATAAAAGAACGATAATCCTAGATGCAAGTTCACAGAGCATCTTACCACGTCCAGTTAATCCCCAGACACCCCCTATTAAAGAAAACTCCTCTCACTTTAGCTTTGAAGGGTTAGATGAGCACAGAAAGAGTGGATGAATGTCACTGAGCAGTGATTTAAGGTGAACGGCTTACATGCCTTGGCAACAGTTGTCTCCTTCCTTGAGTAAGCCAAGCAAAATGCGTTATCATCCACAGCAATATCAATGAATTTAATAAGCCTCCTTTGATATATCCCTGTCACAACGCATCAGAAATAGATGACAACAACTAAGGGCTACAGCAAGTTAAGAGAAAAAGATACCTTCATGTCATGGTTCACAATTTATTGACTAGAGCATAAATCTGCCAAGAATTAAAGGTAGAATAGTTATAGTAGATAACTAGTATAACTAACTAACATAGTATAACTAGTATAGTAGATATTTAATTTTCTTCCCCCACCAAAAATATTAGAATTGGAACAGAGATTCGATAAGACCCGGAATCGATAAAATCCAAACGATACCCAGCCCCACTGAAAACAGTATTAGTATGATAGGCTATACGTTAACATTATTCGTACAGACATCGCTAAAAATGAAGCCAATTAATTTTTATTTTGAGTGAAAAAAAGACGAGGAGAAAGATGAATCAATGTTTCAATGTTTTAAAAAGCTTTGTCAATATTTTAAGGCCCATGCCCAGTATCTAGATACTTGGGTCTTCCACATCCATTGTCCTCCACTGGTTTTCACATCATAATTGCACACACACAAATAATATATAAATATGTATGTAATACATTGTTTTTTTAAATAAACTGTGTAACTTTCGCTGTGCTCCTAAATTTCTTTATGTGCTCCTACATTTTTCATCTTAGGAGCACATGTGCTCCTTGGGAAAAAAGTAAGTGTCAAGCCCTGGATTGGGGCAAAGCTAGCAAAGTGGCAGCCTGCGTCCACAACAACACTAGCAGTATTCTGTTAGCAAACTCTCGTCATTGAATGGGAATGGGAGTCGCATCGATGCTTTGAGCACAAACTCCAGCTCGCTATCAATGACGGCTTAAAACTGGGTGCCATCACTACTGTTGTCGGGGCTGTGAGTCGGCTCGTCTCGCATTTTCATCACAGTGCCGTGGCGACTGAGGTGCTGAAGACAAAACCGGACCAACAAAATCTGCCCCAGCATCGTCTCATCCAAATACGTCAGGATGAGATGGAATTCTATATATGACATGTTCTTACGCCTTGGAGCAGCGCTGTGCCACAGCAGCGGTACTGTTGGACTGGTAGGTCACCAAACCCACAGATGCTCGTACCTTGGAGCAGTGCTGGGCCATAGCAGCGGTATTGTTGGACCGGGAGGTCACCAAACTCACAGATGCTGGTACCCTGGAGCAGTGCTGGGCCATAGCAGCGGTACTGTTGGACCGGGAGGTCACCAAACCCACAGATGCTCATGCCCGGGAGCAGTGCTGGGCCATAGCAGCGGTACTGTCGGACCGGGGAAGTCACCAAACTCACAGATGCTCGTAGCCTGGAGCTTGCCAATGCCAGCTGGCACATTACGGAGGAGCTGTTGCCTGTGCTACGTTTGCTGAAAGGTGCCACAAAAGTGTCTATCTCAAAGGTGTACCCGATCACAGTCACCCTGCTCTCCGGGTCTTTGCAACCAGCACAAGGCAAATCTGTGTTGGAATTCAAGAAAAAGGTGTTGCAGTCTCTCAGCTCTCGCATGGAGCCTGAAAATGCAGAGAGAGCACATAGGGTCGCATCCTTATTGGATCCGCAACACAAGCACCTTAAGTTCACCACCGATGCTGGCAGAGAAGCTGTGCGTGAAAAAGTTTGTTCTCTGCTGTCAAATAAATCTCCCAGCCTCGGATGTGACTGAGGAGCCAGGTCTTGCAGCTGCGCAGCCCGAAGAAAAAAAGAGCAAAATGCGCACATGGTATGGTTGCCTTCTTCTGGGGGACAAATATTTCGTGGAGGAGACGACCTCATCTGTCTGGTCGGAACCGGAGCGGTACCTGGGCGAAGACTGCATCTCTCCCACATAAGACCCAGTTCTGCGTGGTGGAAACTGAATGAGAACATGTTGCGCCTGGCTAACGGCTACCTGTTTATCCCCGCCACATCCGTGCCAGCAGAGAGGGTTTTCTCTGCCGCGGGCTTGATTTGTGAATAGGCTTCGCACACGCCTTCTCCCTTCCCATGTGGACATGCTGGTGTTCTTGAACAAGAACAGGTGAATGGGTTAAGAACGGTAGAAGATGATGTGGACGCTGCCTGTCTTTTTTTTGGCACTTGTCTACATAGCTGAATGAAGCCTATTTGTTTTCTTTTCTTATAAATGTTGAAATGTCCAGGCCACATATTGTTAAATGTGTAGCTAATTATTATTTGGCTCCCAGGAATAGCTGATTCCAACATCGTTGTAGTTTTATTAGGCTACAGTTTTGCCTAATTTGTTAAAAGCGTATAGGCTATTAGTTAGACTATGTAATATGTCCGTTTTTCTCTGTGCAATCTGTTGTTTTTAATCTTTTGCTTTTCTGCCCTAATGTGTTATCTTTATTTTTTATTTTTTTGGTTTTCAGCGTATTTCACCACGAGTACTAGTCAAACTGTTTTTGTGACACTACCTATTGATATTTCACAGATTTTGGCCTTTGATTATTCAACTGAAATAGACAAGAGTTTCACTTTATTTTTAATGCAGGTCCATCTGCTGTCTGCAAAATCTCTGCTGTAATTTATTTCTCTTAACATCCGATTCCTTGAATTGCATGTTTTTTTTTTGTACAGATTTATCCTGTGGAACTGTGGATCTGTAGATATGGACAAACGTTAACATTTGTTACTTTACATTGTTCTTTTCCTTTTTTGGTTTCTCTACACCAAAGTTTAGGGTACGGCTTTGTTAAACCTAGAGAAATAAAGACATGTTTACTTTAAAAGTCTTATTTTTGAAACATTAGGGCTTTGAAACCGCGCAGTTCTCTAGCGTTTTTCTAGCTCAATATCTAATTCATCTTGATTAATTGATTTATTTTAGCCTACATTCGCAACGTTGTTGTGCTGAATGTGCTCACTTTCATTTCATAGCGGATTTAAAATGAAATGTAGGTGTATCCCTTGAGCTGAAACGAGCCAATAATTCAATA
>OMKL01117899.1:1581-12556 GCA_900302295.1 Parasudis fraserbrunneri
TGAATATTACATTCCATTTCTGCCAATAGATCCCCCTAAATAATACACACCTTTAACTTTCTTTCTGAAAATGATACTGAGATGGAGAAATACACCTTTACTCTAGTGCCACCATCAGGCCAAACTTTCAATTTTAGAATTTGTGTATCTTGAATAGCTTTCGGTCAAATCTTTTCAAATTTGTGGTGCACATTCATGACCCTAAGAGGTAACCCAATGCCCTTCCCTCTAGTGTCACCATCAGGCCAAACATTCAATACTCAAATTAGTATAATTCCTGATCCAATTTCCACCAAACGTACAAATATAAAACGAATATATTTGCCATACCATAGCAAGGAGGCCTGTGAAGAGACATCTGGCTTCATGGTGGCGCTATTCTCATAAAACTAAACACATAAACTACTCCTCAATGGCTCGAATTAGGGGCATGGTCACAAAAGGTGGATTGAGAATTCGGGCCATTTGTGGATATACCCACTGTCAGCCACCGACAGCACATTCTCTAGTTGATTGGCTGAGCTCCTTATACCAAGGACTAACACTAGACAACAGGTAGGCTAAATATTACTTTTTATTTGAATATATTGTATATTGGGGCAGTAAAAGGTTTGTAGTAAAACAGACTTATATTCTGATTTAGAATGGGTTAAGTTCCATAAAGCTTATATTCCATCTATAAATCTAACTCTTCAAGAATGTAGGTGAATATGTCCTATAACAAAATCAAGCACAAAATTCATGATAAGCTGTCACCACTGTATTCCATTTTTTTCGTGGTAAAAGGAGTGGGTGTGGCAAAAGGATAGGGTTATAATATCAATAATTCATATAAATATATGTCTATTTTGCCACTCTCTATAGCCAACAGATATAACACAATAGTGATTTTACCTATATCCAGTTCATGAATGTTTTCACATTTTCTGTTCTTAGCTGTTCTAAACACTGGATCTGGTAGGACATAACCAAGAAAATCAGATGGTGCGCAGGAGGGAATGTGTTTTATATCACCAGCAGCAACAGCAGTTTGTTTGGAATTAATAGAAGACTTATTCCATAGTTAGCATGAATTGTCAAGATGGAGAGCAAGTCAATACAGTACAAAAATGCAACAGGAATGACAGCTTATCACCAATAGATGTCGCCAAAATGAACAAAAATATGATTTTACAGATTACCAATCCAGATATATTTTAAACCCTTAAAGAATGTTATATATTGAATATAAATTTGTATTAATATGGATTTCCACCAAATTGTCTAATAATAAACAAAATAAATGACTGAAAATGGCTCAGCAGCATCTCTACACCTTTACCCTCATTTAGAATGCAAGGATCTAAGAATATGCAAATTGAAAAAAGCACAGTTTTATATTTTCCATGAATTCCAATTTGGCGGCTTATATTCTTTCAAAACATGTCAATACCTACTCAGCTTTCTGTGTATGCTGAAACTAAAGGTGTCAATTTACCACATATTGGACCATGATATGTTACTATTAGTGACATCACAAATGCAACACAGATTTCAGGAAAGTACAGAGAAGCTCTCCCTGTCCAGGGGAAGAATGTGAAAGAGGCACTCAGATGTCAAGTTCTGCACAAATAGCAATTTGTACAGTCGAAGTCATGCCTCCAAGAGGAATTAACCATTAAAAAAAGTTGTTTGCGTGGAGGGGACCTTTAAGGTTAGGGTTGAGGTTGTGTTTACCTCCAGTTGAACATGCCCCCTGCTTTCAGCCCACCCACAATCCAGTGCCATTTTTACTTGCAGCTAGCCATGTCTCAAAGTTGAAGACTAAATATAGCTAGATAGATGTACAAAGTCTCATGTCATTTGTTGTGAGGCATTGGTACATCAGTATCTATCATTGTGGCAAATTTCATGTTTCTATCATGTGATTTTTGTGAATAGCGCCATCATGTGGCCAAATGACACAAAACTTTGCACACCTCTTCCCCATCATGGAGGAAGCATGTGTGTCAAGTCTGGTGCAAATTGTCAAAGTGTTCATGAATAACACATCACTTCCTGTTTACAACACGTGTTGCCAAAATTCGATTCGGTGTGGTGGTCATTCGGTTTCAGGTTTCGGTTTCAGCAACTTTCAGAATTACATAATGAAAGACATTGCTCCCTAGATGCCACATGGCAGGTTTTGTGGAGTACAGGACAGGAGTACTAGGGGGGGAAAGCTATTTTCCAAAAAATTTAAATGGCAGAAAGTCCCATATGACAGACATGGGTGGTCCTGTTGGCAAAGTTGTAGACCAAGAACAGCTGAACATGCGTAAAAAAAACCTTGTGTCAATCGGACTTATGAGTTATGGCTTTTCAGAGTTTGATATTTTAACCTGTGATTATAGCGTCACCATCTGGCCAATTATGTCATGATGTGATATTCATTGTGATGCATTGGCACACCAGTATCTATCATTGTGGGAAATTTCATGTCTCTATCATGTACTATGTAATGGGAAACAAAACATTTTGACATTTTTGGGAGGGATGGACTGACCAACAAACAGACGGACCAACAGACTGACTGACCAACAGCCCAATTGACCAAGCTGCTTGGTCGCGGCTAAAAATTCCGATTGGGGCTTTAATGTTAAGTTGTTATGATGTTGCTCACTTGATGCGAGTGCCTTCCACCGAGGGTGCAAAAAACTGATTCTGAGCAGAAAATATTTAAGGCCTGTTGCCTTTTACAACCTGTATAGAATCATATATCAGTATGACAAATACACACTCCTCAAACCCACAAACTATCCATTTCTTCTGCAGCCTTATTTGGTTTACCATGTTTAACAGTCTAAAAGTAAAAGTAAGCGCACTACAGTTCCTTCATCAAAAATATATCAATCACTCAAATTCACCAAACCAAATCTTCTCTGCCTGGTTGAGGTCCTCTTATTGTAAATGTTTCTTTTTGGAGGTCTATAACACAGTGTGAACTTTGCTACCAGGACGTTTATGAACTTCAAATTGGTTTTCTAAGTGTAATGTGCAGCCAAACCCTGTAATTGTGGAATCATTGGTGTGGCTCCCCCAAGCCACGTTCAACACCACCACAGAGAATGCCTGTGTAAGCCTAAATTACTTTCTGGAAGTCTTTTAGAACTTAAAAGGAAAACGCCTGCATTACCTCGCCATGTGAAACTGGAGTACATGGAGTAAACTATGATATTTTTGGATGTGAATTGAGCCCAACTTTAATCAAAATTCCCTTGATAAAACCTTTCATTGAGTGCATTACATTTAATTCAGAATCACAGTGTTAAATAGGCCTATTAGGCATGTTTATTGCAATATCCTTGGGAAAACATGTATGACTTCAGCGAGGCAATCATCAGACATCAGTGCATGAGAATGAAACGACAAGCAAGCAGCTCCACATTTACCACCACACTGCCCTCTGGGGGTTGATAAATGAACTTCAATTCAAATGGTGACACCCTCAAATGTGTCTGTCAATGTACTCACCAAAACAAATTGGATTCATAATATATAACTCACATAACATAACATATAACGTAGCTCAGCCTGACGACAATACAGTTTGCAGTAAATCTAGTCTAGATATATATTCCAGGGCTATGGGGACATTTTCAATAAGATGGAGAATTGGTGATCTGCTGTATGAGTGATCGAGGTAAATGGGAGAATGATGGTTTCCAGCCATTGCTTCAACCAAAGGACACCAGGTGCAGTCACAGAGTTGTGGTGTGGAAAGTGGAAGTATAACCTATTGGTTTAGAGAGGATAAAATACATTTTCACTGACCTTTCTGCTTCATTACCCCCTGTAATACTCAATAAATTGCAAGAATATAGGTCAAACCATGTGAAATATCCTTTTTCAGGGATCACAGCTCACAAAATGTGAGCCATGGGTGTAGGGGAGGAAAGACGACATGGGTATGGAATGTCTTTAAAACTGATAATAGCTATGGCATACAGTGGCATACGTCTTAGGTACTTAGAAATGACAAGACTAATGAAATTAAACGTACATGGTAAATATTCAAAGCAAAGTTTTAGCTAGATAATCCAGTGTGTTTGACTTTGATACACCTTAATCATATCATGAGTTGATGTAATAATGACACTGCTGTAATAGATATGATTAGCTTTGCTGCCCTCTTCTGGCTTCATCTGTGTAAAGCTCATTTCTTCTAACACCAACACAGGCCATACTGTTACGATAATTCAGTGTTGGTTATGATAATTCAGTGTTTATCAGAATCAGAGTTTGAATTTGTGTCTGTGGTTTATTCTGTAGACAGAAACGTTTTAACTGATCAAACTTTTTTCTATGAGTCCGACAAGGGCCTAACGACCAGATAGATTGAATTTTAGCTCTGAAGATGAATGATTGCACTAGTAGGCATATGAGTAGAAACATCAACAAAGGGCTTTCTGTGTGCAGATAATAACAATTACAAGGTATAAAGTTTCTTACTGCATGCTAACAACTAAACAGTAACAGCAACAGAAAAAAAACATCATGACATCAATCTCAAACCATAATGAATGTCATTGTCATGTGTTGTGCACAAACTTCTAAATGTGCGAAGACAGTGAAGGTAAATGGGCTTTTTCAAACATCTCACAGGTCTACATGGTCACTTTAATCACTATCTGCCAGCAGGCTGCATGAGGTCAATTCAGTTTAAATTCAGTCCAGTCAAAATAGAAACACAAATTGCAGTTTAGTTGGACAGGACACAGATTCCCATGCTAAAGGTTTTTCAATATTTGAATTTTGAAGAAAATCTTACCATTAAAACGGGTATGATGCAAATCTAAGCAAAGAACGCATTTGTTCCCCTTGTGGCATAAAACATTTAATGTTAGCATTCATACACATGAGCAACAAAGAACAAATAAGGCCTTTATCTAAAAGGAGAATGTATCTGTCACACAGTTCCAGAGCCACCAACATGCCCCCTGTGGTGATGGAAATACTTTTATCTGCAGTCTATTTGGCTGTGTGTATGTGTGTGTGTGTCTGTTGCGCCTGTCTCCCAACCCGATCCTCTGTGTGTGTCTCGACTTACCATGCCATCCATCCATTCCATTAATGACGTCGAGATGGTGACGCCTTTCTGCTTGGGATTACAGCACCATGCGTTCTGGATCTCCCACTGTGCCCGGTAATGAGGGAGGGATGTTGAAAAGGGAAGGTGTACAGCAGATTGCTTTCCACCAGGGTTTATTAGGACTGAGAGCGCATTTGGACGTGTCTGCCTTATTAAAGATTAAAACTGGCTGAGACAAGTGACTACTGGATGGTTGTACAGACAAAAGAATTGAGGTCCAGTATCATGTATGCACTTGTCTTTCTCAGCCTGTGTGTGTCATTTCACTGCAAACTGAGCAGGGTGTGCGTGTGTGTGGGGGTTCTGGAGTCCTGGCCTGTGGCTTATCAGTTTAGATGCAGTTGTGAAATCAATTAATCTAGCAAGCTTCAAGGCTATATTGTTATTTATTAACAAGATAAACGATGAACACCTCTTACATCAGTTATAATTGCTTAATATCACAGTATATATTGATATACATCAATATATACAGTACTTACAATATTATTACAAGTATAATGGTAGAAAAATAAAAAAGGAACACTTTGAGATAGTATAGCATACAGGACTTTGCCCTTTCCCTAATCGAAAACTTCCACTATAAATTAACTCTTGGAACTATGAGTCCATTAACAATGAGGGCCACTTTTCAGCCCCTAAACTTTGGGGGCCCTGGCCCTGGTGGTGATACACCCCTGCATGCAAGGACAACAATAACAAAATAGAATTTCCCATTAGTATTGCTAAGTTATCAGCCCATATTATGGGATATCATATTAAGGTGGATCCTATAGATGGTTTCACTGGAATTCTATTGCTAGGGAACAGTTTGGACCCATGTGTATTTCCTGTCAGTTCTTGTATTAGCAAGCATTGCAACAGGAAATAAACTTAGGATCCATTTAGAATGTTTATGTTGTCAAGTTGAAACCGTCTATAGGAGACAAATGTCTTCAAGTGCTTCAATGTGCTGCAGATTGAATATGAAAACCAGAATGCAGTGCCTTGGTTTCTTGTAGGTAACTGTCAGAGGTAGATTCCAGCGGCTTCATTTCACTCCGGGCCTCTGTGGCTGTTAAGATCCTGTGGAGATCAGGCAGAGAGAGGAGGTCTCAGAGAGATCAATACTCCTTAGTGGATTTCCTATATCAACCACAGTGAAATCCTACCATCTGTGACATATAGGTTGAGCGCATAAGTCACTGCAGGCTGGGATCTAGTCCAATACAATGCTCCCTATACCGTCTGTCCTTGTTGGGTATCAATGCCAGATTTAAAGAGGGGGATAATCAGGGCCCTCAGGTAGACTAAGAGTAGTATTCACTGTGTTGCTTGTCAGAATATCTGTTTGAAAATGGCAAGAGTAAGAGTGTGTTTATTCTTGAAGGGGGGGGGGGATGATTGAGAAATTAAATGGTTCATTTATGTTCTACTTATTAGCCATTAATTTATAATTGAACAAGGTTGGGGTGAGAAGATATTTCATGTTTGTCCTGTTATACACAAGGTCAGTTAGTTTCAGGGAGAATTAATGAATTAACGAATTAATGAATGAATTAATGAATGAAGATTCTGTGGACAGAATCTACTGTAGAGATAAAAACAAAACAGTTTTCCTTGTGAGTGACAAGCGATATAAAACACACAAAACAAGTTAAAAGCCTTTATTTGTATCTGCTAATGTAAATATTACAGTTGCTGTTGACGATGGCTGTTCGGCTCTGAGGAGCCCTCATCAGCGTCTCGGGGGCCATGACAACATGTCATACTTCAAAACCATATACGTATTTATTGTTATATTAACAAATGGCGCAAATAAAACTGTAGCATAGCAATACATGGTTCAAAATAATGAAAAGTAATAGGAAATACAGAAAATACAATATTTACAAAGAGGGAGAATATTTTCATGGTGGGCTCAAAGTTTTGTGTATTTTACTTTAGCATACTTTGATTTATTTATTTTATTTTTTTACCCCTATGACACTCCTTTCAAGTCTGAAGAGTACCTGTTAAACACTTAGACAAAGAAAACTACACAGATGGTGACTTGCTGAATGCAAGGAATGAACACAGTAGGCTTATTCACACTAGTGAAAATGTGTCTTTTCACATCTGGCTTTGAAGACAGCTCTAGCTGAAGAAGGATCATTCTTAAAGGGGCAGTTCACCAAAAAACGAAACAAAAAAACAACATATTTCCCCCCTTAACCAGAGTAATATCTATCCATCCAGATTGTTTCGGTGTGACCATTCATTATTATGGGGGTGTAGTTCGGAAGAAAATAGTTCCTACATGAAACTGCTCACAACAAGGTCTGTGAATTCTCTTGAGTAATGAGTCATGATTTCTGGAAAGAGACATTGCTTTTGAGTTTTTCAAAAGTATTTTTGGTGCCATTCAGCTCTATTGTATTGGAGTAACGACAGATACCTCCATGGCAGATATCTCCAAAACTAAGCGAATCACACTGAAACGATCTGGATGGATAGCTATTACTCTGGGTAAGGGGGAAAATATGTAGTTGTTTTTTTAATTTTGGGTGACTGCCCCTGTAAAAGTGTAAAGAGACAGAATCTGGCTTTGAATCTAGCTTTTACTTCTGGTGCTGATGGATAGATACTTTATAGTATCTACAGATACAGATACTGGTTACTTTTCTCTGTTTGGGCATTTATTTAATTTATTTATACTGTGGAAAGAATTGTGCTTCTCCGTCAGACCTAATGAAAATCCTTTTTTCACACCTCCGCTGAAAACTCATTAACATGCTTTGAAGAAACCTGATGTGAGCTGTGCATGAACAAAAACAAATGTTTAAACAGTTATTCAGACATTGTGAAAGACAGAGTGACCCCTAAAATAAACATTTTGCTGAACTGATTACTGTTCTTTTACCTATTACTGACCAAGGGTTTCACCTACTGCCTCTGCTCGGGGGTACTGAATGTTTTAACTTTTTTGCGGTGTGGATAATGGAACAATTTTAACTGTTTACACTGTTTGCCATATTTTAATCCTTTCTTTATCCTGGAGGTTATATTATGATCAAGTAGTGTGCATTTTCTGTCAAACTAAGAAAAAATACTATGGATTGGCAGAAGTTTCCTTGGCCAGTGCATAGAGTCTACGCTCTGCTCATTGTTACACATCAACTCCAGAGGTAGCACGCATCCAAGCTGGCAACAGACACCCCCTCTGGGTGGAGCAGTGTAAACACTTGTCTTTGAAGCCAGATGTGGAAAGCCAGATTTCTCACTACAGAGTAAATAGGCAAAGCTGCCAATACACCCTTTACATCCAGAGTCTCGCCTATTTTTGAGTTCATTTTTAAGAGGGTATCCATCCACCCTTTCAAATAGGATTTCAATAAGAAAAATCCCTTATTTTCACAATGTTGGCAGATGTGAAGGCCCATACTCCCAGGGGACCTCTGGTGGGCCTCAGTGTGGGTGCCAAGAACATCTAACTGCTCAGTACCTCATTGTCATCGGCTCTTATAATGGAATGATGTAAACTCCTTTCCTTGCTGGTTGGAACCATAGAACTTCAAACTGTTTTAAGTTCTACAATTGGAACATTCCATAATTTGAGACATTTTATGTTAAAGATACCACATTTGACTATAGGCCAGTGAGAAAGGGTTCTGTATTCAGATTGCATGGTTATACTCAATTCAATTCTCAAATTGCCATAGGGGAAATTGTGTTTGCAGACAGGGTTTAGTAAACAAAATAATAAATCACCATATCATATTCCTTGAAAGGAAATCATCATGGAAGGTGTCTATTGATTAGAGAGTGAGTCAATAGGTCAGTATGTAAGGTGTAAAAACCCCTCTGATGGGAGTGTCATGCCAGGCTTTTCCCCTAACCTAGGGCTGGGAGGTATACCTAATATGAAAGTATACCATCACAGGTATGGATTTTTACAATATCGTCATCCACAATATATTACAACATATACATACTGTATAGTTAATCAAAAGATTGTTCCTTGCGGCAGTATAAAGAAAATTAAAGAAAATAGACTGTTTTGAATGAAACAGCACCATGACAATTGTATTACAAGATAAAGACAGAAAAATATATTGTATCGCATTATAATTTGCACTGGAAAACTAAATACCGTGAAATACCACAAAGTCAAGAAAAAATATTGTGATAGGATATTTTGGACCCCCTCGCCCAGTCCTACCTCAACCCTTTTCATAAAACACAACATCTTCTAATTCACCCTGTATATAAGAATGGAAAATTTTACGACAATGTAAAACAAACAAACACTCAAGTGCATTCTCCTATGAGAGGGTTGAAGCCTGGGAAACTGCCCCATCAGGCTGGCTGTCAGACAGTGACTCTGGGTGGCTGACAGCAGTGAGCAGAGGTAAACGTCAATTAAGACGTTACAGTGGATGACAGCCCAAAAGAAAACACTGGAGAGAGACGCCATTTGGGGCAGACTGTGTAAACTGAAGGTGTCTGAACACGATGTTAGCCCCGCTTCAGAGCTGTCAGGTTAACGTGAAGAGACATGAAGAAGACTTTAGGTATAGGTTGTTGTTGGTGTGTCTGCCTATTTTTCAGTGCTGTACTCCCTCGTCTTTTGAAATCCTAAATCCATATGCAGTACATACAAATTCATTAGACAGTTGTTGTCTATGGAAAATGGAAATATTTTTCACTGATACTACACAATACTCAAGGTATGATTGAGCTTTTTCTTTGCATACAATGGGAATATGTTTGTAAATTATTCGTATGTTTTATTTTTCTTCGTTTTTTTTTTTTGTGGAATGCCTACTCAAGGAAATCCACAACATACAACTAGTTTTACGCAATTTAACTGAATGACATTTCAACGACAGAGGAAGCAGCCTACAGATCTATTTTGTGAATTTGGTAACACTTGAGGCATATAACAGTTTACAATGTGTTTAAGAGTGTACGAGCCATAAAAAAAACTATTATAACCAGCTCATACCTGCTACACTCCCTCATGAAGCCAATTAAATACTGCCCCAACACAATAATTCTTTGGAGTTCTTATTTAAATAAGGCCTTAAACAATTATGTGTGTTAGTGACCATATCAAGACTGCATTATGATTGAATATGTCCTTTTAATGATTTATAGATGTGTGCCTTAAGCAAAGTGTTACCAAATATTCTCTCAGCTCTGCATTGTTTCCCCCACAAGGCCTTATCCATACCCAGAGGGGGACCCTTCTTAATGGGACCTTTAATTGGACGCACCCAGTATGGTTAAACACCACTGGCAAGACTGCTTGGAAATTGTATTAAAAAAGAATTTGACCAATTGAATTTGAGATTTGACCAATGAGGGATATGTTTCATCTACTCAAATGAATCCATCTCAAACAGATTATATTTTCTTATTCCAGGCACATTACAGCCATGCTACCGATCTTTTGAACATTCTCAAGGGTGAGGCTAGCGTGCTCAATGTGTAGAAATTGATTTGGAGGGAAAACATCTCACATGTGTGTTTTTTTTCGGCCCCCTTTAATATAACTTCAGAGAGCAGGAAGTGTGTGCGTCATGAGATTTGCCCTGGTTATCTGCTTTCACACGCTCTGTCCAGCCGTCTGTCCTCAAAGAACGCGACACCCCCAGTGAGAGGGGTTGTCTCACTCAGTACTCTGCACACACACACACACACACACACACACATACACGCATTCACGCACATACACATATACTGTACACACATACACAGACAAATATGAACCCGTGAATGAAAACAAGCAAGCGAGTGTGTGCACAAATGCACAAACCTTCACATACAAATGAACACAAACAAGTGTGCACACACATGCTCACGTTCATACACAAGCAGTCAAATATGTGTGCCACATGCATG
>OMKL01117899.1:12576-24948 GCA_900302295.1 Parasudis fraserbrunneri
GTATGTGCATATCTATGTGTGTGTGTGTGTGTGTGCGTGTGTGTGTGTGCGCGCGTGTGTGTGTGTGTGTGTGTGTGTGTGTGTGTGTGTGTGTGCATGCGTGCGCACTATCACAAATTGCTTGTTCAAAATACGAGGTCTACACCACAATTTACCATAATCAAATGGTGCATAAACTACAATAGTGCAGAAGAAGAACTGCTAGTTCTGTTTGCAGTCTACAAAGGACCACAAAAGCTGTATAAAAAAAAGAATAAAATGTAAAAAAAGGTCTTGCTCCATTTTAATTATGTCAGACAACACATTAAAATGAGTTTACACTACGATGGGGTTTAAGTTCAGAGTATGAACATTCATACATCTTGCTATGGAGAACTCCTCTGAGCCTATTATAGGTGAGGGTGAGAATGTGTGAGGTCAGTCTGTGTGACCTTTAGCTGTAGTCCTTGTGCCATGATTGGTCCAAAGCCAGACAGCTCTGACCAAGGAGAGGTATGGCCAAAGGGAGTCTCTCTCTCTCTCTCTCTCTCTCTCTCTCTCTCTCTCTCTCTCTCTCTCTCTTTCTTTCTTTCTTTGTGTTGTGTGTATATGCATATGCAATATATTCATGTTGTTGTATGTGTTATTTGTGAGTAGGGAACATCCAATGAGTAATTCATTCCAGTCCTCAGGTTTAGGCTATGGGTTTAATTATAACTACTAGAAATAACCCCTCCCCTTGAAATCGTAACTGTTTCAGATAGACTATTTGTTTTCAAAGATGTAGAACGTCCGTGTTTAGATCCTAAAATATAGCCTATTGCAAAAGATTAGTAATTGACTTGAACCATCGAAAATTCCGTGCTCATTACCATCTCACAACAGTTACACTTCAGGCTATATCATCTGCTACACAAATCAAACAAATAACTAAATCAAAAGAAACATTTTCCACAAAAGTATAGGCCTACATAATTGTTACACTCAGGGATAAATAGAAAAAATGCGACAAAGTAGGATAATTTGCACCATTTTTAAAGTTTAGGTTCTGCTTCACTTTCAAAATAGTTTTATCCCACTGCATCGAAATCATGGTGTGCATGAAAACATTAATTTCCAAAACTTAAAATGTAGCCTAATCCGTTAATTCCAACCAATAAGTGAGTCTGAATGCCTGTTGAATTTAAGGTGGGTGAAAATATATTTATTTATTTTTATCTATGTATTTATTTGCATAATTTACTCAGAAATTCATATAGTTGCTCCTTCGAATGTGTTTCTTCATTAAAATTGACATAAAGGCAATTTTACACAGTCCAGTGCGCATGCAACAAATTAGCCCCTGTTTGTGTGTCAGATGCATAGGCTTAATTAGTTTGTATTATTCAACAACGTGGACATGCAGCCTACAACATATGGGCAAAACATTGATGTAGAAATACCATGACTCCAATATTCAGATCTTGTGAAATTGTTTCAATTAGAGGTGCACGAATATGTGTTGGAATCTTTTGCATTTCAATTATATAGGCCTGTTTGAATTCCCAGTGGAATTAAAGCGATAACAGTGCCGTAGATCCAGGCAGACATGCATTTTTCACATTAAGATGTTTTATGGTTTATTTGTTGGCAAAAAAAGATTTGCAAAAGAATGGCAAATGTGAATTTAATTTACAAAAACGACTGAACAGTTATGATAAGATAAGTTATTGCTGAAACGTGATCAATGAAGCTGTGTGCCCATCACTGAAATGTTCTTATTATAGAAAGTAGTAGTGAGGCTGTTGTGAGATCAGCTCTTGAACTAACAATGGCTTCAATTAACAGGGTGCTGGGTTTAGTTGTGATAGCTACTTATATGCCTCTCACCAAGAGTGATATCTGAAGAAAGAATATAGCTTGCTGTTAATTTGGGCCAAACGTGGTTATAGTCTCGGTAGCCTAATGTTAATTTACTTACACCATGATTAAAACTCCTGTTTGCCACGAAATCAATTTCTAGAAATGTTTCTGCAAATACGTTTCTGGAACCATTTGGAGATTGAAGCAATGCATGCGCAAATACTGAGATATATGAGGAAGCCGCTGATTTTCATTTTGACAGAGGTTATTACTTACCTTGCACTGAAGGCCACGCTGGGACGATGAGAGGTCTGCAGTCTTGGCCGGTGTTTTAGCAAATGAACATGTCCCTCTGGAGAAATTGTGTCCTCTGGTCACCCACGCCCGAATGTTGATTGTGAATGTGTATTGGGGCGCAGACTGCGTATTCACCGGCTGCCAAGGGTTATCCTTGTCAGCTGATTGTTGCTTCACGTTACCGACTCCATCAAAAGATGATAGGCATCTGAAAAGGATGATTGAAGGCCGGCAGCTTTTTATAGTAACACTGAAACCATGACTTCAGGCTGCTGAACAGGCTCAGTAACTACTAAGAAAAAGCAATCCGCGGTGATGACCATTATGCAAAATAGATGTGCATTGTGGTCGGTTCGTGTAGTTTTTGTACAAGCAACTTTTCCTATGTTTGGTCGAATTGTGATTTATTCTGCTACATAACAATGCCTCCATGCAAAGATGACCCCACTTCAGCATGAAATAAGGCCCTAAAGCAGCCGAGTAACTGGTTATGTTGCCAACAGACTACATTCTTTCCCATAAAAAATAATATTCTCTATTATTTTAAAGGCGATATTAGTCAATATCATCTTACGTCTGTTATTATCGGATTAAAAAACAAACGGCTCACGTTACATTCCATAAGGAAAACGTGTAAATCTATTCTGCAAACCAAACGCTGGACTATTTCCCGCTATAATGCTGCCATTGTTGAGGTCTTTCTTCTTAGCCAATGAGACCAACAGGTAGTCTTTCAATTTTTCATTTTTGCAGCCCTCCACAATGGGCCGTGGTTGCAGTCATGAGCTCACTCGTACCCGCCTCCTCCCTCCCCAAGTTAGCCTTGCCCACATACCTCTGTGTGTTTGTTTTCTCAAACGTGTGAATCATATTTTCCTCGCACCGTGTCCTTGTTTTGATTTTCTACGACAACATTGCTGCGGAGCTGCTCTTTAAGGATGGACAACCGCACACTTTAAACACGACTGTCTAGACAAAAACTACAATGCCGGATCCCACAGTGGGAGTCAGTGCGTATAAAGGTGATTGAAATGTTGGAGATAAATACAACAATAATCACTCCAACAACAATAGGCCTATAGTTAGGCTATAGGTGAGCAAGTTTCTAATAGGCATATATGAGTTATAAGATTATTTTTCTACATAGCCCGGTATCAACATAGCATTTCAGTATAATAAATATGTTTTTAATTTTTATATGGAACCTTATGTGTAGCTCATAATAACAGGCTATAGTTGTAGGCCTAATTATTGTATGCTACAAATTACTGGCCCCTATACAAATAAAGATAATACGTTGTCGCCATAGTGAATAATAATGTCACGGTAAGTTATAAGTTATACACCATAACCGTAAAAGATCTTCCACCACACTATTTTTAGCAGCACTTTTCAGTATAGAGACAATCCCCATTCAAACAGCCTAATACTCTAATGGTCTTGTCTTTGTTGTGTGGTCCAATTCCTGTTTGTTGATTCCCGTGTTATTTCAAGCTCCAATGACCAGGCGAGGCCTTTGGCTAAGAAGGCAGACATGTATTCAACAGCTTAATCTGACGAGACATCTCGCCCTCTTCAACTGTGAATCTGCGTCTCGGCTGGTATGTGTATTGGACCGCGCCATTGTTTTCGCTATAGATTAGCAGGCATAGTAGCTCACATAATCGAAACCCTATGGACAAAATGTCATTGCTTTACACTCTATAGCTTACTCAACTAACTTGCAGGCTAGGGCTGCTAACACAAAGGTAAATAAAAATCCCCCAACCAAATGTTTTGAACAATATATTTACTTCCATTAAATAAAACACAATAGTTTATTTTTTGATGTTGAAAAAAAAAGAAACATAATTCCGTACCAAATAGTATACACAGAGCAAAACCAAATTTTCGCAGGAACATTTGATGCGTCTTTTTAAATCCAGAATTGCTATTCTAAATCGATATTCACACAGACATTAATAATAAATTTATAATATGTTAGAAACACACAACTGGTGCGTTTAGTATGTACATTCCCTTTGTTTGCAAGCAAAACATGATTCCTTTTAGGGTTTCCACATGCGTTGTTAAATTGAACCTTGAGAAGACTGGAGGGCTATAGAGCATTCGCCTCAACAAACAGGAGATGATAATTCAAATATATACAACCTTTCAGTCAACAATTAACGTCCAAAATCCAAAAACCTCATGACAAGCTTAAAAAATGAAATAGGCCTGATATCGGTTACTCTGCACACATATAGGTGCAGAAAAAGAAATAGGCCTACTCATTAAGGGGGGAAAGCCTAATTACTTCCATTTAAGTTTGACTCCATCGCGTGTTTAGCTTGTTTCAGTGGTTTAGTCTTCTAGTGCCCTTTGAAAATGAAAAAAAAGTAGTCTCTTGTTCCTGTGACGGGGAGTTTGTGTTTAGTCGCAGGTATTAGACTGGTCTATCCACAGCGTACTGGCAAGCACTCAGATTAGAGGCCGGATTCTGAACACTGGCGTATCCAAAACTTGAGTGCTGCTTAGCTTTCAGTCTCAGGCTGGCCAGACTGGAGTTACAAGTGTCCCTGTACACATAAGGAGGGGTTGGCGGGGCGTAGGGGCAGGCCGGCGTGGGAACCCCAGAATTCAGCGAGGGGTTGCTGAGGTTGTTCAAGTTATTGAGACTGTTGAGGCTTGAGCCTGGCACGCCAGTGACCGCGGAAGGTACCATACTGGATGTCATGCTCATGGAGGATATTGAGTTCGGCGGAGAGAACATGGTCTGCGAGGACAAAGGGTTGACGTTCATAGAATTGAAAAAGGGGAAGCTTTTGGTTGACAAGGAGGCCGACGTTAGCCCTTTAGCAGCCCAGTTGTTGTACGTGTAGCTGGGGTACATGTCGTCGTACGGCTGCATGAGTCCATTGAACTGTGGACCAAAACCGTTCTTGCAAAGCTCGGCTTGTTGATTCCTCTCTCTTTTCCTCCATTTTGCTCGCCGGTTTTTGAACCACACCTAAAACCAAGAAGGGAACAGGTTAGATATTTTCGCTGGGAAATAAATTCACAGCTTTATCTTGTTTAGTTGGCTATAGCCTTCATGTAAATATTGTCTGACTGGCGCAAAACATTTGGATGGCCTTGATTTTGTGCAGTGGATAGGCTATTGCAAATAATAAAGATACTACTACTACTAATAATAATAATAATAATAATTGGCTATGTGGACCCATTGTGAAATGGAATGCAGAATATGTCTCTAGGCCTACTATTCAATCTGTATATCTAATTATTACAATATACAGACATGGTATATATAATTAAATGGTCTGAATTTAATTGTAATTACCCCTAGATTCTTTCATGCTCTTTATGTCAACTACTCTCTCAATCAGAAGAATATGCTTTGACTCCAGTAAAGTCAGTATACTAATTTAGTAGGCTATTCATTGAGAGCTAGTGTCATTCCACCCTCCTAACGTGGTGAAGATGTGTATTCCACTGCAGGCAAACACGGTGACCTTAATTACACAACGCGAGGGCGACAATCGCAAAATGCAAGCTTTACACCTCTTTCACACGGACAGGGGAACATGACTGGTATCTGTCAGCGACTAAATGTCAATAATAGGCCCCACAGTTAACAACTTCATTAGTCTGTAATTACACTTTCTCTTCAAAAACAACTAATATGGAGCTAATTTGTAGGCCAATAATGTTAGTGAGCTATATGTTGAAGTAAGGCTATAAATTGAGTAAATAAACGTACACAGTATTAATCATGTGTCAACAGCTAAACATAATGTCTTCCAAATTATTTCAAACCGGATTATGACATGGTGTTTTACATTGTATACTAAGGGGTGTCTGCTGTTGAAGTAATTTGGAAATTAATTAATAGAAACAAATATAATCGAGTAAAAAAGGTTATCACATTAACGCAATAATTCTAATAATTGTTTCTCTCACGAAATAATATTCTCTGCACTCTTTTAGGTCAAATTTTGCCAATGCGTAATTGTGCGTAAAGTTAGGTGCTCGCGAGTAATAATTCACTTGCTCACTATTAGTTCACTTACACGGGTGACACAAATCACCTGAAATTATACACATGGATTGTGTTTATTTATACCCGAGGGGGAGCTTACCCTGACGCGGGCCTCAGTGAGGTTGGTCCAAACCGCTATCTCCTCTCTTGTGGACATGTCTGGATAGCGATTCCGCTGGAACGTGGCCTCCAGCTCCTGCAGCTGCTGGCTTGTGAAGTGAGTCCTCTGCCGCCGCTGTCTCTTCTTTTTAGAAGGGTCATCTGAAGAGTCGTCGTTTTTGTTTTGGCCCTTTTCTTTCTCTGTAAACAGTAAACAATTATTACATCAATCATGGGGCTTTCTTTTTATTCAGGCGGTGAATACCTGTATAAAAATGCACAGACGACTATTTGAATCCACGACACCGGGGGGAACTATAGTTGTTTACAATAGATATACTATATATGATCTGTTTACAATCCATATTATTGTTCTCCCCGTGCGCAGGACTGTGGCTGCATACTGCTCCTAAATAGTTAGGATGGATTAAGGGCTCTTTGGTTAAATGCAGAATTCAAATTCCTAGTACATGTAAAAATTTACTTGGTAATAAATATATTATATTTTATTATATTCTATATGAAATGTTATTGATGATGAATGAAGACGGAAAGTAGACTATGCATTTCACATACTTCGCCTTATATTCCCAAGATAGCCTGCATTTGAGAGCTTTGTTCTATTTCTGTTGGGACACGAATAAAATGCTGGCACAAAAAATATATATAATACATAAGTACATAATAAAGTGAAAATGTATATGTGGACAAACATTTGGATAATTGTATCGCACTTACATAGGCTACCACATAAACTTTGTGCAACCACAGTCTACAATGACCAATTAAACAAAAAGTGATGATCAGTTAGTAAAATTGCAGCAATGGTGGAGTATTTGCATGCACGAAATAACTTCCTGCGCCTCAAACTCCCTTTGTGATGGTAAGTGGGAGCCATCTTTTATTTGATAATATTAACGTTACGATTACATCCGCCGCGCCCTGAGCTGAAAATAATCCGCGCCATGGAGCGATTCTTACCTATGGATTCCGGACTGGAAGTGTCCGATACTGTATGCACCTCTAACCGGTGTTTGGTGTCCACAGACCGCTGCAGCGGTTGCAAACTAGAGGCCATTGCCAGTGCCGTGTGATGCGTGGAGGCAAGTTTATTCCCGGATAGGTGGTGATGGTCTAAATTCAATGGATCCCTCATAGAGTTCATCGGTAGGAGAGCGCACAACTGGCTGTCAAAAACAGATTAAGTTCCCTCAGTGCAAGCGAAAAAGGAAAGGCGTCCGTCGGCTGAGTGAATTCAGTGCTCTCAAGATTTACAGCAACGCGGCTCCACTTGCAATTAAGTTGAAACCTCCTCTGTCTAACTGGCGTGAAAATGTATTAGAATAGGCCAAGTACTGCCATACTGTCGTCGGAGGCAAACAGCGGTGCCTTTTGATTGAAGCAGGAGCAAACAGATACCTCGGCTGATAGCACTAGCTGCTCGGACAATCAGAGTGACAAGGACAGGTAGGTGATATTGGATCCAGAGGCATACACACACTACGCCGCTCGCTGTTCATTTCAGCTGTTCCCTGCGCACTGGCTGTCCAACTGTGCCTCTCTCTAGACTCTGACGTCATCATATTGCTCCCTCCCATATTCTGACAGGCACATCAGTGTTGGATATGACGGTTTGCCCAACCAACCGGAGCCTGCAGAAACAAGATATGTCTGCCAATGTGTTTATGCTGGGCTGGCGCTTATTTTTCTTCCAAATAAAAGCATGTAAAGAGAGATGGGACGCACGGTGTACCCACGACGCACCGGATAGCCGTTGTGCAGCAGCCCAAGACCAAATAAAAATGAAAATAATACAGTTTGGTTCCATTTTATGAGATGAGCCCAGTGGCCCAGTAAAACACCGTAGTTCCATTGATACCCATGAGCTCCTTACAGGCCTTGTCACAGCCATTTACCCAGGGACTCCGTATAGATAAAGGAAGCACCGAACGGATTGGTTTGAGAGGAATATGAAAAGAAGCACACTGACACTGAATGTCAACAACAGAAATTGAATATTTGACACAACAATTCACTTGATGAAAATAGACTGTAAAACCCATCTGAGAAAAATAATTGGTCCAGACTCAAACTTCAAATGAAAGGATGCGCAAGCTTAGCCGTAGCCTATACCAGCCAACTGCCATTGCCTGCCAAACATGACAAAACGGAGTTTGTGTGAAATGCAG
The DNA here is from genome assembly GCA_900302295.1 of Parasudis fraserbrunneri. Classification (NCBI taxonomy): domain Eukaryota; kingdom Metazoa; phylum Chordata; class Actinopteri; order Aulopiformes; family Chlorophthalmidae; genus Parasudis; species Parasudis fraserbrunneri. Next base: position 21,004 of record OMKL01117899.1, read on the forward strand.
CACAGACATACAGACAGACACCCTGGCTTGGGATGCGCAGGTCAGATATTTGCTGTGGTCAGGTATTCAAGGTGTATGTATTAGGACATAGTCGTCTATAGAGCCGTGTGCTCAAATGAGTAGATACGTGACCTCTCGTGAATAAGGTTAAATTACTATCCACGTAAAAAAAAAAAAACACACCATCCAACCTGTATAGTCATGCAAAAAAACTTTTTATTTTTTTTATTGGTGCTTAAGTAGATATCTCTCCTCACTTTGCTTCCGGACCTCTCTAACGATCTTTCTGAGTACTCTTGTAGTGCTATTAATCTGCTAAGACTCTCATTTGCCTAAGAATTTTGAAGGAGGACTTTTAATGAGTTCGAGCTGATATGCCATTGAATTTCCAGTAATTCCCCCAAGATCACGTCGCGTTAATGCAAAGTAAACATGTTTAATCAAACAAATGTTCCTTTACCTGGGGTCGGCTATCGCTTGCGTTTTGACTGCTGTTAGTTTGGTAACAGGTGACGGAAAATTACGTCCTTCTGGATAAACCTCATATGGGTAGAGGGTGTGCAAATTCGAAGGCAATTTAAGAGTGATCCATGTCAAGCCCAATTAGGCAAGAATACCTCCTCCTACAGCTGCTACTACTACTACTACTACTAATACTACTACTCTACAAGTCGAATAGGCCTACTGCTACTATTACAAATAAAATAGGCCTACTAGTTATTACCATCACCACCACCGCCACCACTACTAGTGTTAAAATAATAATATGCCTAATAATGATAATAATAACATTATTATTATTATTATTATTATTATCCTTGTCATTATCATTATTATTATTATTATTATTATTATTATTATTATTATTAATAATAATAATAATAATAATAATAATAATAATAATAATAATAATGTGATGCAAGGTGCAAAAGTAATAATGATGTCAATGACTATTATAAGAAAATGTAGGATATCTCCTCCACATCCAAGTGACCAAGTGGCCGATTATTGAGCCAACATATTTTCTGAATGTGGGCGCTGCTAAGAAGTTATTGAGCTAATCCCGTGAAAGCCCTCTATATACACCGCATTTGCAGTCTTGTGGGGGAGCCACGAACCGAGGAGGGAGGGAGAGTTGTCGAAACTCTGGGTTCTCTCGTTTTGATTGCCATGTGTGTTCAGTCACACCGCCTACAGATGTCCAGTATATAAGCAATCTAATGAAGATAAATGTTTTACGTTTTACATAAGAACAATCTGTGACATGCATCGCACATGCATTGCATGTGACAGACATAGCCTACATTTTGAATTAAATGGATTCACAAATAAATACGTTATTTTGGAGTGTTTCCACAGTGTGTCTACATTGCTAAAGCAGACGACATTTAATAGCCTACTCTATGAGTGATTTACCTTATCATTATTATTATTATTATTATTATTATTATAATAATAATAATTATTATTATCTATTTTCACGTAGCCTACAATTTATTTTATTTTGTTCAATGAGGCATGCATTGAACAGTTGGCTGCTCCTTTTTTTCGTGTTGTAATACTAAACTTGAAGTGGATTATCGGTTTCCTCTTCATTTCTACCTTTAGAATGCTTTATCTCTCTTCTGAGGATTACTGCACGTGATAGGCCTGCGCCATAGAGGGCCATTAATTAGCAATTCAGTCAATATAAGGGAGACGACAAGGCTTTTTACATAGGATTAAGAAGACATCAGATTGTTCCATTAGTATATTCCTGCTCACGAATGGGCTTTCATTATACATTTAGTTTTCCCTGGAGTCAATCCAACAAGCACTGCATACATTACAGGCGGTGAAAAACAGTTGAAAATAAATCGCCAATATTCAGCTTGCTCAAGTGTCTCTCCACTATATTTGCAAGCCCAGTTGCCTCATTATTGCATACCCCTCATATAATTATGTGTTTCTATTTATCTTCTTATTCTTAATCAATGGGCGTTCACAATGTGCCCTACATCAAGCTGCGGCAGAGCGATGGTGGCCTGCCCTCTTGTCACTTGGCCTATCGGGGGAATGAGATCAATTGGGAGTTATTGGCAATTCGTTTCGTTGTAACACAATTTGATGTAATTTCCCCACTTCATTGGCTAATAATTAAATAAATCCCAGGCTGACTTGCCCCGCGACCACAGAGCATAACTCGGGCATTGCTCATACGGGCACAACCCTTTTGCTTATGCAGAGGATCAGAGATTTTGTTTGGAATTTTGTGGATCTTCGGGAATCATTTTGGTTAAGTGGCACAAATTATTGCAATAATTATGCTATTGCATATAATGTATGTGTGTGCTTATAAGAGCGCCTATATCCTATATTGATGGAAAAAGGCCGACATGGGACACGGAGATGCAGTACAGGTAGGACCTAAGGCTGGATCAGCTGTCATGTACATTAATTTCCCGTAAAATTATATGAAACGACATCGCGGTGGCATAACCTTTGTATGGAGCTGCATTCTTATCAAGCCTGGATAATGGTCCTTGCTCCACTGATGTAAATAGTTGCACGTCCATACACAACCACCAGGTGTCCATCTAAGACAGTGAAACACTTTTCTGGCTCAACGTGGATCCAGCCTCTCGCCCTCATAACCATAGTCCTGTACAACCAATTCATATTTGAAGTAACCCAAAAGCCTGCGGGCTACCCAGCACAGTATGTTTTTAGCAAATAGCAAATATAACGTTATGTTTTCAGGCATTTTCTTTTTTCTGTGTGTGGGAAAACTGCATCTTGCTGTGCGTAATAGTAGGTACAGTCAAGCAGACTGAATGAAATAGGGTGCTCACCTATTTGTGCACAGGTGGAGGCAAGCTTGCGGCAGTGAGAGTCCATTACAGCAATTGTAAAAACAGCTTCTGGGGGGGAAAAACAGACAAGAGAGAAAGGCCAATTAAATAATGGTAAACATGTTATTCTCCTACAATGCTGTTACTCACAATCACACATTTTCTCCGAGCAATGAATTGTCTTCGGGTTAGAATAAAACCAAGATTTCTGTCATTCTTAGTCAAGCGCAATTAATTGAGACTGGCAAGGGACACGCCTGTGTCATTCATCTTATGGCACTGGTATGGTGTGATTATTATTACACCATAATAATGTTTTTATCAAGTTGCCTCATAAGTTGCTATTTTTTTCCCGGCTCTATACCACAAATGTCTTGCATTGGTCTCCATGCAGTCTGCATACACACAGACTGCTCGTGTGTTTGTGTCAGGCGCCAGCAATTTGGGCGCGAGGGAAGTTGAGTGATTCCGTAGTAAAATCACAGGATTAGTGTCTGATTGAGATGTCTGTCGGTGGGATATTACAAAATTCATTATCGCAGCCCTATACTACCTCGATATGAAGTAACACAGATGGGATTTTATTAGCACAGGCTTCCACTGTTTGCTTATGATAATTCAAGATGGGGGGAATTTGCATGCAGTCATGCTGTTAACCGTTTTCCTTCGTTCCTTTTCTCTGCTATCCCCCCTTCACCCGCCTCTACATCTGTGATTTTATTCAAAGGATGAAGATATTGGAGGTTAAGTTTTACATGGTGTGTACCTGGGTAACCCATGCTTTTTTGGAGCAGACTCTCGTGTAGGCCCATCCCCACAGTAAAATGAAATATGGGGTGTCAGGTTGTAAGGTGTAAGGTTATTGCATATCCCCCCCTGTTATCTAATCAGTGAGATTTAATGAGGGTTCGTCCAATATTTTAGTCTGTCTGGCCGCGACCTGCTTCCGTCTGAAAATAGCCTACTGTATGTCCTTTTTATTTCTATATTAAACATGTATACATATTACAAGAGGAATTCAATATTTGAAGAATAATTTTTATTTGTTTGCACATTTATGTCAAAGGTGCCATTTTTTCCTCACAGCTGCTGAAAAGGTGAGGCATGTACAAAT
>OMKL01117905.1:0-13737 GCA_900302295.1 Parasudis fraserbrunneri
TGTGTGTGTGTGTGCGTGTGTACATACATGTCATCTACATATGTATATAATTGCCTGTACTGACCAGGCATGTCAACCCTCTTTCTCTTATTAACATGTCCATTGGCTGTAGTGGGGGTAGTGGGAGGGGCTGGTCCAGGGCTCCAGTCTGCTGTGACACTGAACTTCTCCTCGGGAGGCGCCTCCACCTCTGTTACAGCATGCCCAACCTCTCCTGAGATGAAAAAAGTCATAGACAAGTACATACAATACATAAACATCATTTATGTTTATGTTACATTTAGGTCAAGGGGAAAAGGCATGTTTTCTTTTCTTTTTTTTATCGTCTGTCCAATTATCAGGGAAACACTTTGTTAAAATGTTTGAAAACAAAGACATAAAGTACAAGTACACACCGAAATGAAAAGTTTGGTTGATAAAGATAACCGATGATACAATTTATGTTATGGCCAATAACCGATATGTAACAATATCAATATGATTTGGTCTGTATTTTAAAAAGTTCATACAGTAATACAATTTTGTAACTACTGAAAGTGATAAGACATGAAAACACTAAAATATAAAATGATCTGTCTTTATTTCTGTTTCTGTAGTATATTTCAATGTTGTTGTGCACATGAAAGTAGCAAAACAAAACCTGCGTGACAAAAAACAACAATAACAACATCTGTACAGTTAGACAGAGAAATAATTATCAGTTGTTCACATCTGCTCAGTTCTGCTCATCGGACCGACACCAATAAATTAAAGAAAATCACTATCATCGGCTGATACAGATATGGTCGCTGATATACTTCTACATTTAGTCATTTAAGTTAAAACATAAGTTTATCCAAAGCAACTTACAATTGTGTACAACAAAGCCAGCAAAGGGATAGATAAATCTATTCATATATTGTGCATCCCTAACTCAAATCACATAAACATCACATTTTTCCTCTCAATGCAAGCATAAAGTTCTCATATTTTTTGTTGAGATTATCAGCAGTGATAAAGGGAGAGTTCGCGTTTGCATTGGTCTGAGAGAAGAATCAAGCATCAGAAATACAAAAGGACTGTTGTATTCTGTTGTGGATGGTTAAAACTTTTGTTTGGATGTTGTGGTGTGGCTTAAAACATTTTTGTTACCAGACCCCGTGTGTTGCCTGTCTGAAGCAGCCCGGCTAACTCGAAACATGGCCAGAACTTCACCACGGGACTCAATAAGTCAGCTAATGGCTATGCATCATTTACTCTCCTAGCAAGTATTTTAATACCACTTTATGTAAAAAAATAAAAATAATAAAAAAAGAACTATCCCTTTAACTATGACTAAGCAGTAAAGTCTAAGGAGGCTGCAGTCCATAAATGTGATAGCTCTTTAAGTTCCTCGGGCAGACGGAAGACTGCCAAGGTCATCCAATTGTTTTTCTTATCTCTAGATTTCAATCTCGTCCCTGTGCAGAGGTTGGTCAGTGAGGAAATTGGTGCACCATCAATGGAAACTGACTGCTGACAGCAGATTTTTTTCTTTAAAGTTTAGTTCATTTCCTAATACAAACTATTCAATGACATATAATGGTGCATATCTTAAATGAGTTTCTATATCTTTGTTATCACAGATACATTCATTTCTAGGTGACTTGTAATGGGTTTTTGTATGAATTATCTGTGTGAATTATCTATTTCCATCAAATGATTTGGTTTGATAGAATACCAGACTGCAAGCAGGTGTGAGAGAAATATCAATTTAAATCTGCCATTACCCATTCGGAAATGAACTATAGTGGAACTATCGTATTCCTGTTTTTTTTTTGTGTTTTTTTTTCACATGCACCTATTACAATAGAAATACTATCGTGAATAACAATAGAAACATAGATTTTCTATGGTAAAACCACAGGATTAACCATACATTTCTATAATATTCCACTACAGAAATACTATGGTGAATCGGTACAGTATTTCTGCAGTAAATCTCTAGCATGTACAAAAAAACAAACAAACACAGCAATACCATAGGTTTCACTATAGTTAATTTTCAAATGGGTCACACCACGTGATTGGGATGCTTACCAGGCAGGACTGCCAGTTGCCCCGAAAGAGGGTCACCTGCCAGAGATGGGGGGGTAGACTGCACTGAACTCCCCGCAGGGACCCGTGTGCTGTTGATTAGCACATCGAATTTGGTGCTGCGACAGGTGTTGGTACACACAGTGTCATGCTGGTAGAAATCTATCTGCCCAGAGTCCATCATTTTCCTGTGTGGAGAGAAGCATTCATAAAAGGATATTATAGTGTAGTGTATCGTGTAGAATGTGATCTATTTCTGTTTATTTATTTTGTCTATATGATCATGAAAGACTTGAATTATGTTTTAGGAAAAGTACTTTCTTTTTGGCCAATTTTATTTGTAAGGATTGGGGGAGAAAAGACAGAATGTTCTGTTTATATAAAATGGAATGTGTAAAACAGTGCTGATTTTTGTGTTGATTATTATGTTGTATACCACTGCAATGATTATATGTAGTGTCTTGTAAGTCCGTGTGGGCTGGGCACCTCTAGGTGCATGCCACTGAAGTCAAATCAAATCAAACATCGCTTTATCAGAATGGATTGATATAGCTCTGATAGTGTAATGCAGTCTGCTTAAACAATGAGAGATGTTTAATTAAGCAATTAAGTTGTCAAACAATCCCAATTGCTTTCCTAGATTTTCATAACACAAGAGGCAGTGAGGTATAAGCGCTACAGTGATACAAGGATGAAGACAGAAAACAATGAGTTGAGTATACAGTATACTATATACTCCAGTTACCAACGACAGTTACACCAAGTACAAGTCCAAACATGAAGGAGTGAGAGACACATCACTGAGCCATTTGTCTGCTTGTTATTTGATCCCGGTACAACCACAATAATGCTGCTTACAGACTACTTGTGGAATGTATTGGCAAACCCAGACACAGACAGATCCTTCGAGCAATCTCAAATTATGTCCCTGTGATATGTTGTTGGCTGTAAAAGCTTTGAGTCTAAACAGGTTTGATCCCTAGGTTGTAACCGCTACTCGACAGGATAAGTGAGGGAATCCCTTAATTTAAATTTGTAGTGATGGTTATCATGCCACAGTCTCAGCCCTAATTCTGAGGGTGAAAAGGACAGTGTCTCTTTTCTTCCTCTCCATCAAAGAGCCTACCTGAGCATAACCCCTCCCAGTCGAATGGCCCTCTTCCAGTCCTTCAGTGTGGCTTTTCCTGCCAGGTGAACAAACTGCTTAGGGCTGATAAGCTGGTCATTGAACTGCAGGGAGAAGAGAGCATGCATAAAGAACAAGCACAGATCCTGTGCAGGCCCACCGTGTTCAGTTCCACTGATTTCAACAATTTTACTTTCATTGTAAAGCACAAATATGGGTACAATGAAAATTGGACTTGCAAGCTCCCATGGGTGCAATGCAAACAGGTATCAAATACGCCCTCTAGAGGCCACCTTATGAAGCCTTGATGACTGGGTGAGCAATGGCCTGACCTGAAAACATCACTTGATGCCCTAGGCTGCGCCGTGGGAAAAACTGCACAAAGGTAGGGTATGTTTAAGATCAGCTGGAAATGGTTATAAAATCTTGTGAGACAAAAGTGATATTGCCACAATGTGAATGTAATCATGGTTGGTCCAATGAGAGACATTTAGCACAGTCATACCATTCACAAGTTAGAGCTTAAACACATGTGACACCAGGATATTATTTAGGATGTTCATTTCGGATAGCGACAAGAAGGGAATAAGAGAAAGGGAGAGAAATAATAATGCCAGAAGACTGGTGGTTCGGCGTGGATACACGCTGAGGACGCACCCTCAGCTGGCTCTGGAAGAGAGCACGCTCTTCGCCGCAGGCAGCGGTTGAGCACGCTTGATCTGCTAGGGGGGGCAGAGAACGAGTCTCCTCTGCAGCCAGAGGTTGAACGCTCATCTCATCGAGGTTGACCTGCGCTGGTGTCTTGCCAGGAATGTGCAAGCCCACCGTACTGACTGATGAGCTGTGTGGAGTCAGGATGCCTGATCTAGACGGGAGGGAAAAAAAGAGGTTGGGGGGGGGAAACATGGTTCTTGTCTGCTTTCCAGAGGGAAGCGAAAAACCAGAATCCTGTTGGCCAATTAGAATGTTATGGATACAAAATCTTAGCTGACCTCTTTCCAAAAGGACTATCGAGCATGCTTCTGGAAAAGGGTACGCAATGGCCATGTTGGCAGGCAAGGGTGCCAGTAGGAGAGGAGATGGGAAGTGTCTCCTGCTGGTCATGGACGAGGGGTAATCGGCCCCCTGCTGATCCAGCAGGGATGGTTTGACTCTACCCACTGAGCTAAGGGGACAAAGGGCACCCACTTCCTCTGCCAAACCAGAGGGGGGATCTGATTCTGACCCTACAGGCTGCTCATGGTGGTTGAGGGGTGGTGGGTGGGCGTGTAGAGAAATGAAGAACTGGCCATTATGATTACTGCCACCATCTAATAATATTGAATTAAGACAAAGCTTACTTTGACACATCTGACGTTAATTCCAGGGCACACAAACTTCTTAAACAGCAGGACTGCTCTGCTGTCCCCACAGGTGATGGGGTATCCATACTCAATCTCCTCTCCTTCTGCTTGATTGTCATCTTGATGTTACATGTCCAAAGAGACAACATGAGAAATTTGCAACAATAATACAACACACAATGTATGGTATGAACATGGTTTATACACACATTTTCCCTCATCAAATTCCATGACTTTTCCATGATAGCGCAACTTCTATGACCAAGACCCTAATATTCAAATATTAAATTTTTTGTTGGATAGCTGCTTCAAATGTCCCATGTCTGATTTTGACAAGCTACAACTATCAATGTAGATTTGTGTCAAAAACTTATTTGGGGTATTTGGGTTGTTATTCTGTAAAAGGTAACTATCCATCTGCAACCAAACTTGACATTAAAATTATAAAAATTTTTACTTGCTGAAAATAAATAAATAAATATAACATTTGGAACACATTTTCATGATATTTACAAAACCTTTTGGACATGTATTATTTTCCATTACATGTCCAAATGGATGTCAAATTCCATGATTTTTCCAGGTTTTTCGTGACCTTATGAACCCTGTATGAAGCAGTGAACATAAAAGCAGATTTACACAGATTTATACATCTTATAGTTATTATGGGGGGGAGGGGGAGGATATAATGCTATGGAAATAACATTATTATTCTAAATATACTGAAGTAACCATACATAGCGGTAATGATTTTGATTTACATAAATTAATTCAGATATTGACTGATACTAATTGATCAGCACTTATTGTTTCATTTATCAGTGACCTATGAATACAGGTAATGAAAGGAGAGAGGGTGTTGAGGTCTGTCTTACCATGGTGCGTTTCTATAGCCAATACAGTGGTGCCTGTGTCAACAATGCTCTCGTTTACCCTGTGGAGGGCGACAGAGTTCATAATTTCATATAATTCTCATGCTCTAAGAGGTGTTTTTAGCTTTTAATCCTGAAAACAGCTTCTTCTCCAGTGCACTTCAGTTAAAAGCAACATCATTAACTGCACAATTAAAAAAAAATATATGAATGTGGAAATCCAGCTGCATTGATCTGTAAAATTGATAATCAATATTAATCAATATTAATCCAAATAAATATGTGTTCATCACTGTGAACTAATAACTTGGTGTGTGGTTTTAATTGCATATATATTTATATATATATATATATAATGCATATATATTAAATTGTTGCCACCTGAATTAGTCCTGCTACATTTTCATACCTATTGCATTTCTAAAAAGTATCAATCGAATCAAACCGAATTGTGGTCAAAATGTACAATTTCATGATGCATTGGGTCGTTGCCTGAATAATCATTTCAGAATCAAATCTTCTTTGGACTGAATTGTTACACCACTACTGGATAAAACATTTCTAAAGCTTCTGAAGGATGTTTTACTTCAGATATGTCACTACTATCTCATTCCTTGTAGGGATGCATCAATTTATCAGCAAATAATTGGTATAGGTCAATGTGGGCATTAAAAACCATTGGTGTGGGTCTGATTGTAATTTTAAAGCCGATATTTGGCCAAAATTAGAATGGACCCTTTTCACAGAGCAGGGTAAACACAGCTGCAGAAGATTACATCAATAATGATTCTGCTTGATTTAGGTGTGCTAGAGAGCCAGCACTGACAATTGGCAAAACTCTGCTTCCATCCCCAAACCATGCGTGTATCCTTTGGGGAGAGATTCTAGAGTCTAGGGACATTCTGGAGGTAACCGAATGCACGAACAAGTCGTCAGACATCGCATGGTTTCATCCAGATTGTCCCTGGAGACTTCTGGAGACAAAATGATATGTGCATCCCCAAAACATCATCATTGTCTACAAAGAGTAAAAGGGTCTATAGGCAATCATATTGTCAATGCTAGCTCTCTGCCACACCTAAAACAAGCAAATCCATTGCAAAAATAAAACTGTGTTTACTGTGCTATGACATGTCTGTGAAAAGGGTCCATTGGCATATTTGTGACTAACATATTTGTTTGTGTGTTGCTAAATAAAGTGCCATGTGAACAACAGAATAACACTAACAAGAACTTTTGTTTAACAAACAAACGTTTCAGTTAATTTCTCCTTTCATTTACATGATTGTGTCCTTTATTTACTAAGGGGAATGTTGTAACACTCTACACTCAAGAGACCACTTGATTATCTGAGGATAGGCATTGTCTGAAAAGCTTCACTTGTTTTGTTCTTGCATTTGGATTAAAATTCTTACAACATTGGTATCGGCCAATATGGGTGAGGGGAAATCAGATATCCATATCGGACTTTTAAAATAAACATATCGGTGCATCCCTAATTTCATAAACTTTGAATCTGGATAGTTTTGACCTAGAATGACAAGATTAATGGGGCTCATTGAAATGCAGAATAGAGGTGGAAACATTACTACCATATTGCAAATCACCTTGCAAAGATATTATGGGCTATTACACAGAGGGGAAACATTACTACCATACTGCAAATCACCTTGCACAGATATTATGGGCTATTACATGATTTCCCAATGGCCTACTTATTTTTTCCGTCTTGTAGCAATTACAAAGTAAATACAACGTGTCTCATGTCCCTTGCATGGTGATGGCCAGCCTACCCATGCAGAATGGGTTGCAGGTGCAGGATGACCTGAGTCCTGTGGTTGTCATTGGGCTCACCCTCCTCCTCCTCCTCCTTCACCACCGCTACATCCCCTGGAGACATAGTGACCTCAGCACCCGCCATCACCCCACCCAGCAGAGCTGCACACAGGGAGGGCCAGGCATGCATGTTAACATCTGCATCCAACTCACACACATGCACACACAATTGATGCTTTTCAAAGCATAAAAACGTCGATGCGAGCTAGTCCCAACAGTCTGTCTCCCCTGTGACATGCAAGAGTAATGACAATGAATCCATACTGAGTTTATGATATGATGCTATGCTAGCATGGGCAGAGTTTGTCTTCTACATCACTGGAGTGAATACATGTCAGAATGTTAAGGCTAACCTTGGATTAACTATAAACTAAGGACTATGTTGCAAATGGTGTTGCAAATGGAACAGCCAAGTGAATTCAACAGGTGAAACTGTCCTTGATTTAAATATTTTGAGTTCATTCAAAGATAACTGTATATGACCATATGTGCATAGCCTAAACATTATTGCATGGCCACATTACTGCCACAACTATAAGACACCAGTCAAAAAATCTGTTGAACGGACTTAATTTAATTACAAAGTTATTATTTTGTTAGAAGCTCTATTGTCATAATGGTCATATATTTTCTGAAAAGCAGATCTACAGAGACATTATAACTATATAAATTGACTGGTCTTGTTTGGTGTTATTTAATTGGTGGTAAAACAGGCACTGTGAACAAAGGGACAATCAGATAAATGACCAAAACCCTTAATCCTGACCCTACACATAACCCAAACCCTGACCCTACAAATAAAATGGACTATGTCTTGCCAATCCAATCTCTATCTGCAGAATTGTTTTATTTAAATCTGCACAATGGAAAAATACGTAATGAAAAAATCTCTCCACATGCCTAAAGATAAAGGTTATTACAGTGCAGTGAACTGATTTGATTGTGATTCAATCCATAACCTAGACTTTAGCCTGACATTTTCAGCCAACAGAAATAACTGCTTAAGTTTTACCATAAACATATCACTATAACACAAGGCTACAACATTGCCAATAGAAAAGAATAGACTAGAATAGAACAGAATAGAAAAGGTGGATTTGAATAGAATGTGTCTATGCAAATTGTAAGGCTGTATACATTAACTACAATGTTTAACCAACCAAATAAAAACCCATTCAGTACTGCTATGAGATAGCAATAGTGAATTGATCATTGCAGTATCAAGTAGCCCGGTTAGATCACCAACTCCTACATGGCCAGTTGCGTGCCTTCTCACCCTCCTTTACCCACTCAAACTGACGTCTGTTGGTGCGGCAGCACGCACACCCCTACCAACAACAGTGCGACGGCACGCACCACCACCTCTGAACCATTCCAGAGGAGGCGCAGAAACACCACCCAATCTCCAAATTTACACTTGCCCCTACGAAATAAATGGTAGTATGTGTTACTTTAACTCAATATTTGTAGTTTAACTTACCGTTTTACAGCACGGAATAATACATCCTTCGCTTGTAGAGAGCTACTAGAGCATGCGCTCTGCTGCTTCGTTACACTTCCTGCAATGAAAGCAGCATTTGCCTGAGAAGCATCTGTCCCACTGTCACGAGAAGCGGTTTGTTCGCACGCGATGTGTAAATCGGTCAAACTGCTCTTATGTGAGAGTACATGGCTTGCTTGAGCGCCTGAGCGCCATAGTGTGTCACGGATTGAAAAGGTTAAACTACAAATATATGAAAAGGGGACAAGTGAATGGGCAAAACTGATTTACCCCTAGCATGAAAAGCTTTATGCATCCTACTATAATTTTGTTGTGTCGGTAGTTATTATTATTATTATTATTATTATTATTATTATTATTATTATTATTGTTGTTGTTGTCGTTGTTGTTGTTATTATTGATTAACCATGGAATGAACGGTGGGCCTACACACACAAGACAAGTCGCTCTATTTTTGTTGTTGCGCACATTTCACCAGAGGGTGGCAGAATTTTGCAGTACATTTTGGTATAGAAATGTAGGTGTGTCAAGTGGCCTTGGTTAGATATTTAATCAAGGAATTTTGAATAGGCTAAAATGTGGATGAAAATAATCAAAGCATAATCTGTAGGGGGGGGGTTACACTAGATAGCCTAAATGCTCGCTTTGCCTTTGCCAGAGTAGCACGCGGGCCCAGGATCAGTTTAGTTAAGTTGAAGTGGTGGGTGAAACACATTATACTGACTAAGCGACTGGCCCCAGATCAGCAGTTACCTAGTGCGTCCTTATTTGGGAATGGAATGTTTGAAATGCTTAGATTGGCACACAAGAGGAGCCAATGGGAATTCACTTGATAGTCCTATGGCCAATAGTAAATATTGAATACTTCACAGCTCTAAAGTCTACAGAAGTAGCTCGAGCCATCGGTGGGCTTGCACCTTGCTGTCCGTGTAGAACTTAGAAAATCATGCTCGCAAAGAGTGAAAACATCAGGGATGCTGTGAAGTTTATTTTTGTCAGTGTCTGGATCAGTGTTAGTCCGATTTTATTATCCGTCCACGGCCAGGAGGGTAAGCAGCATGTTTTTGTTGACATCTACTGAGACAAAGTTAAATTCTAACATCACTGCTTCACTCTGGATCATTGTTTGAATTTTGAACAACATAAAATGAAGATGTACATATAGATGCATATTAATCATTAAATGCATTTATAGCTATTTATTTTCTATTTTTATTACAGGACCACTTCTTAATTAATTTATTTTTATTATTAACCTACTGAAATCCATCTATTTGCTGTTTTGTAAGTTTATGCTTACTATGTCATTGTATGGTTATGTTATGTTATGTTATGTTATGTTATTTTATGTTATGTTATCATAGTCATTATACCCCACATACCCTTAAGTATAATTTATATACAGCATGACAGTATCAGCTGTATTACCAACTATACATTTCTTAAAAACGTTCTTAAGAGTAGCTTACATGATATTGCATAGAATTCTAAATTAAATTAAAGATAAGACCCAAAGTTACAAGTGTAACCCTGACATACAGTATAAATGTCTTCTTCTTGAAGGCCAATGGTAATTAACCCAGAATCCAATTGTAGGTTTAAAGGTCAACTATTATGTCATGGTGGCATTCCTAGTTTTTGTTTACCTACAGACTCAAGCTATCAACTCACCTTTCCCACAGGATGCTCAACAACAACAGCCACATCTAGCCTATACAGCCAGACAGACAGTGTTTCATAGTCAGAGAGGGGTCAATATGAATCACAGTGACCATATAAACACAGACAGATACTCATAATAAGATTATTACTCCCCAGACTATGACTGCAATGACCATGCAGACCACATGGATTTCTGGTTGTTGTTTTGTTTTTTTCCCCTGTTGATCTGGGTGTTCAGAAAGGAAGATGACTAAGTCCAAGGTCAATTATTTCTTCTGAATCACCTGGCAATGATTGAGAAAGAAGCAACAGCAAAGGATATGGCAAGCCTACAGTGGGGGGAATTTTTTATTTATTTCTATGATCATGAGGGAAGGTGTTGTAATGCTGTGATTGACACAACAGAATAAGGCACTGTAGTGACAGGTTGCACAGGTGAGCATCCTGTTTGCTAGTGTAGACCTGTAAGAACCTGCCACCAAACCCTGGATGTAAAACAGTGTTGGTTGAGGTGCTGTCGATTGACTGTCTGTCATCCCCCCACCCAGCTGGACTCCAGCGTCCAAAACACTCATATCTACACTTTCAAAACTTGAATGCTGATTTTTTTTTTTTTAAACAAAAAAACCCCATATATTATAAGACATTATGTCTTATATGATATTATGCCTTTGATTAAAGTGTTCTGGCTAAACCGGAGTAAGCAGCAGAAGCATTTTCATAGTCAGTAATGGCCAAGTGTCTTCTGGGAGAAAATAAGACATAAAGTTGGTAGTCAACTGGGAGAAACTTTGACTACTTCTCATCTCTAAACGTTGAAGAAATGTATTGATCCTTACAGGATGAGACTAGCCAACAGTTTGGCTAGCAGACAGGCTGTGGTCCTAGACAGAGCTTGGAGTTCAGGGGAGGACTACCAACCCCCCCTTAAACAGCCCAGGCAATAACAGGAATGCCGCCCCTGTGGCCTCCCACCGGAAGGTGACACAGATCCACGCTCTGTTGCCCACGGCTACAGCATGTCGCTGTGGCATTCCCAGGGAATCCTGGGGGACATGAAGAGGGGTGTTAACAGCTAAAAGTTTGTGGAATTAAGAGAGAGGCCCAAATGAATAGCTGCTTAGTAGGATGGGAAAGGGTGGTGTGATGTAGGTTTGACACTGTGTGAGCAGGGGGTTATCCTCTGATTCCTCCCACTAAGTCCTCAGTTTCCTTATATGGAAGCCAAGTCGTGGGGACTATGTGTATGCTTGGTCTGTTGTTGGTGCCCTTTGAGCAAGTTTTGACCATTCTCGGAACTCCTTGCCAGTTGACTTTTTCAAGAGTAGTCTAGGTTTTGACCCTACCACCACCCCCACAGTGCTTACCTCTGTGACCGCTGAGCCAGTGATTCATCCATTCTGTGTGACCACAGGGATTTGAGGATGTCTCTAGCTAAATATTTGTGTTTTACCATTCCAATTCGTGTGTTAGTCGCAGCAAACACTGATCAGCGCATGTAAGGATGAATCCGATTGGAGAAAACTTCTTTGCATGAAAAGAATATCGCAGTCAAATATTTCACACAGTTTTTTTCCCAGAGTTTTCATTTGAGACCCAAGTTGTTTTTGTTTTTTTGCAGACTGGCAAGCCGGATAGAGTCAGATAAGGGAATATTAATGAAATCAAAGCTTTTTACTTGATCTATACTGCCTTGACTGCCTTGAACCTTCTTCTATTTAAAATGTATATCCCAATGTACACACAGTAGTCAGCAGTGGCTGGAGCTGAGGAGTTCCCTAGCTGGCAGTTGTTTTGGGTCATCTCACGGTTATGATCCTAAGACTGTAAACACCTCCTATTCTTCTGAGCACACTCAGAGGAGACTCCCCCTATTCACCATTCCTGGAACAGAACCCTATCATTAACAAAGCTCCAAATACCTTGCTAATAACATCATTAATGATGAACCTGTTTACTACTGTAACCGTGGTCAATTTGACCATCCCTCAAGCTCCAGCTGCACTGCCTACGCTGATGATTATGCATCCATTCACTTCTCACACCTACGCACCACATTAAACTCTCCTATTCGTATTCAAGAATTTCCTGAAATTTAATAGCCATCACAAATAGCTATTTGTGTGTTTATTCATTACCTTAATAAGTATTGACAGCATAACAATACATTATGGACATTAGTTCCCTTTGCATAAAAAAATGCTTAGCCGTGCCCCATAGTTGTAAGGAATGAGGAGCATGACAGCGTTTTACAGATACTGTATAATACAAATTAGTTTGGAGTTTATCTTGTTAGTTACCAACTCTTCCATTCACATGGTCCCCGCATTACTTACTGTGGTAACATTGCTCTATGTTTTAGGTAATGGCTGTGGGCATACAGTGCTGGGCACAGAGAGTGGCACCCTGGTCTCTCAGAACTACCCAGGCACCTACCCTGTGGACACCTTGTGTAAGTGGAAGATACGTGTGTCTCAGGGACGGATGCTGCGTCTCCTGTTTGGGGATTTTGATATTGAGAGCAGTCTGGACTGTAGCAATGGCTCTCTTGTGGTCACAGCCAACAACGGGGCACCCACCCTTGGTAAGCTTATTCCCTGCTGTCAATCTGTTTGTCTTGGCTAATCTCAGCTACATTGAAAATGAGGGCCTGGCCCTCAATTGCACCTCTGAGAATTAAATGAAGGTTATGATGATGATTTGAAGGAATACCAACAGTTTGGAGTAGGGCTCTTGTTGATGGCAGATTACCTTTATATTTACAGTTGTACACTAAGTAAGTCAGGTCTTCAATGGCCTCATTCAGTGTACTATGATTCTGTTCTCTTAATACTGCAGTAATTAACCTACAGTGTATTTGATGTTCCACATGCTATTACCTCTGCTATTACCCTTGCCATTACTATGACACAGCACATACCATTCCATTGACAGAGGATACAAAACAAATTTTCATAGTAATACACATCTTGCAACCAGGTGTATTAAGCTATATCTTAAGGGCACAGAGGTATGACAACACACTCGGATATTGGGTGACAGATACAGGGGTTGGGACTATTCAGTTACCCTGCTTATTATATTGTTTTTATTAGCGGATGCCATAGCTCCTACCTCATGATTTTTCAGGGTTCACTCCAAGTCATGTGTTCTTACAAGCACAGACCCTGCCTCAAATCTCAGTCGACACCACACTGCATTCCTCCTTGCTGTGCTGTTGTAGTTATGTGATAGCTGTGCTTAAAAAAAAAAACTAAAAAAAAAACATGACAGGAAACCACATAGTGAGGCCAGACAGACGTGGGTCCTCTATATCTGGTCATGTCTGTGCTGTGTTTCCCA
>OMKL01117957.1:0-14199 GCA_900302295.1 Parasudis fraserbrunneri
GTGAATCACCACTAGAGGCAGAATGGCTAACTGTGAGGGAATATCGGACTGAATTACTGGGTGAGTGAGTTAGTGACATTGACGGTCATTGAGATGCTTTGCATCTAAAAAGTAGCTTACTACACTATGGGTAATTAGTGTGTGTGTGTGTGTGTGTGTCAGCGTGTCTTTTGAGTTTTTGGTAGTTTCAGCATTTGTTTCCTCATCCATGTGTGAGCATACGCATCAATAGTGTAATTTAAGCGGCATGTGAGAAAATGCCCCAAGGCCTGGAGGCAACTGCCAATAAGCGACCTGATGTGGGCCCTGTGCCAAATCTACGGCAGCAGGATGACAAAATCATGAAATATTCCATTTGGCCATACAAGGCTAAAATCTGAAAGGAGATTTGAAAATATTACCACATAGTCACGGTTCTCCATATGACATTGGGAATTACCTTTCATTTATTGTCCCAATGTCGAGGCCCACTAGGGAGGCAAATTGCCCCCTGTGGCCCTCTGCGCCTGTAATATACCGGAGTAAGTCCTGCATCAACCGAGATAGAATCTTGCTGTATCTCTGAGATGCTCCAGTCAGTGTGTGAAACCTCGGCGAGAAGAAAACCTAATCCTCTTTGGAGGCACCCTGGTCTTAACATGGTGTCAGTACTGTTTTACTACAGACCCTTGTAATCAGCAAAGCCCTGATCAGCACTACTTCCGCACTCCGCAAAGCTGCGTTCACTCCACATTAGGGAATACGGATGATACCGGTACTGGTATCACATATTGGGCCGGTATCAGTCTGTTCAGCCAATGCTAATCTGACACCAAGAGAGCCAGATGCACCATGAGAAAACAGCAGACTTAGACTTTATTTTTTTTTTACCTTTTACACCCGTAGAACAATGTTACATCTCTCTAATGGAGAACTATATCTCATTTTCATTCGTCATTTTTGTCCATTGACCCCAAACTACTGTCAAGTCTAAATTGGCATTTGAAATCTGCATTAGCAGTAAAAAAAAAAAGAAAAAGAAAAAAAAAAATCTAAAAAGGTGTGGTGCATTCCTATGCTACACTGTACTAGACAGATAACAGCCTTGTAATTTTCAGCCCCAAGATCATGAGCACTTATCATGAGCACCCATATAGGCCTTTTCAGAAGAATTCCATTGCTGGGGAAACCGCTTGGGCCCAAGTGTATTTCCTATCAGCTATTGCGTTAGCAAACACTGCAAGAGGAAATGAATTCGGGCCCATTTAGAATGTTTCTGAAAAACTCTATAAGCCTCTCTTGGCATCGATCTGAGGATTGAATCCTGTCAAGACCTTCTTTTGTGTTCATGGGGATAATAATAAATTCGTCAACCCCAAAATCTCCCCCATTGTAAAATCCTGCTTTGATCCCTGTATTAAAATGGTATTATAGCATAACAAATGCCGTTTGTGTGATATATTTATCAAAGGCCTGTTACCCCATGCCCGTATACGTTTTTAGCATGGTTGGCCCCGGGGGGAATCAAACTCCTTTCAGTGCCTTGCTCTAGTCTCCCTTTCGTTGAGCGATACAGAACCACCACCAATTATTACTTAATTTTATGCCACTTGACAAAGCAAAATAGATTAAATGCGAGACCAATGATGTGAATGGGGGAAAAAATCGATATATTATTGGCAAATTTGAAGCAAGCAAATAGTAATTCGCTCACATTGTTGCCAGGTTGTCGCTACAATGACCTGTACATGACGTTAACAATAAGTGTGAAAGGAGCTTAAGATAATAGCCCCCCCCTTCCCTCTATGCATTAGGCTCAGACCGCTTGATTGGCTTAGTCAACATTATATCCCCTCTAGTCTACCACTGACAACCCCCCACCCCTTTACACTCTCATTGTCTCCACTGAAGCTTCTTAGGCCTTATCGGTGAAGCACTTGACTGTCGTTTCAATGAACTCTCATTCAAGGGATTGAGAAGCTGCAGCACAAATGGTGGATAAGAGTTTAGGTATCACTGACACGTACTGCATATACACACACGCACACACGCACACACGCACACACACACACACACACACACCAGGGTTGGGGACAAATCATTCTCAATGCTGTTAATTCAGAGTGAGAGCAAAAATTGCGGTTTGCGGTCTCTCTCAATTGTTTTTTAATATGATTGATTGGACAGCCTTCTCATGCCTAACCTTTTCTTACCAATCCTTTTTTTAAGAAAATCCACTTGATTGAATTTATTCCAACTGGACACACACACACGGTATAGTTCAAGGGTAATTTCAAATACGAAGTATATACCAGTTTCATTAGTGTTTGAAGCATTCATGTTGAAATGATTGGATTCTGACACCAGACTCTTCCCATTGTCCATTGCCTGTAGCAAATCCCTCTGTATGTCCTAGCGTTCCACAAAGGACTATTACTTTGAAAAGCTTAAGTTCTGCGAGAGTGGCCGGTGCCATGGCGCAGCAGAACATACCGTGGTGAATAATAGACGGGCACGTCTTCCGGTGGGCCTTGGATAAAATGGCAGAACTGAGCCTTACTACGTGCTGTGACCCAGCTGGGATTGTGTAACCATGGTGTCCCTCCCCCTGGTATGGTACACACACTTACACCCATGCTCAAGCATACACACACACACACACACACACACACACACACACACACTAAGACAGACACACTCCCCTTTTGCACACACACACAAATGCACCCACATGCCTTAACCCCCTCGACTGTGGGATTAAGAGATTTAACTCAGGGCCTGCCTTTGCCACGGACAGCGGGACAGCGGACATAATCTGCAGCATTTATGATATTACATTTTCAGCCCCGAATCAGGTCAGCTCCATCTAATCCCTCCTCCCTGCTCCCACCCAGCTCCATTCAGCATTCCGCCCGCCTTGCGTCGTGCCATGTCCTACGTCAGCGACGGCTTGCATCGACCAATAGGACGGCATTGCCCGTTCGCTGCCGAAAAATGCGGGAGCTTCGAAATCCTTTTTAATTGAAGAATTATGGATAACATTTGGTAAAGTTAATACAGATCCATGGTATGGATTGTGCTGGGAGTTCTTTTATTTATTTATTTATTTATTTTTAAAGATGCTCATAAGTCTCGCCCCCACGTCTAAGTTTCCGTAGTTTGAAATCAACCTTTTACAGGGTGTTCCTGCTTGGTGCCAACAGTGGAGATGTGAAAATGTTACAGTAGACAGTTGTTCTTGAATCACTTGTGGAAAAAGGAATAGTGTATGTGCTATTGACTCCTTGAAACTCATGGTGAGGTGGGGAAAATGCTGACTTGTTGAAATGCTGAAGGTGCGCTTTTGTCCCACATAGACACCCAGCAAAATAGTATTTAAAATGGCATTTTGAGAGTATCTAACTTCTGTATTGTAAAGTATTTCCGAGTGAAACAGATAGGGAGGCGGGACATAATGTCGGGAGGAATTTCATTTGATCATTGAAAAGTGGGCTGTTGCTAACTAGGTAACCAATGAATCTTAGCTCTGTGTGCGGAAGTTGCAGATAGATTGATGGGTGGATGTCATGATATTATTTGTTGAAATTGGTTGGTTCAGTCCTACTGAAGCACACATAATATTAAGTTTTACCAGAAGAAAACATGATTGGATTTTGATATAACAATATGAATAATTTTTTTTTTGGCATATATTATTTATATGATGGGGAAGTGATCTAAAAGTGTTAAAAAGGCATTTTTCATTTCATCTCGACTTTAAGGATGGTCTGCGCATCTGAACTAAATACCGGTTTTGTTTTTCTCTCACTTAGTTTAGACATCCTCTAAAATGTCTACACAAGCATACTGAGCTGTCACCATTGAACACCAGTTGCAAAATACTGTATGTTCACTCCATATCTTGAGGAAACATTGGTGGCTTTTTGGTGGCTTGACTGATAAGGGTATTTTGTTGGTGGTTGCTTGGGTTGAGGACTTGGGACCACATGGGGTAGACTAGGAGGGTCTCATTCCAAAACCCTATATATCAATTTTTCTTAAAACCATCAGAGAAACAGATGATTGCATCACCTATGCCACCATTTTGTAAGCAAAGGCCTTCAATAACATACTATAATGGGACATTTATTTTCATGCCAACAATTTACTTAGTAAGAGTACTGTAAGTGTCAAATTTTTCAAATGATATATGTTCTCATTTTTAAATTAAACTTTGTTACGATGTGTTTCATTTTGACAGGGCTATTCCCTGATGTAGGAGGTGGCTATTTCCTGCCAAGGCTTCAGGGCAAGTTGGGCCTGTTTTTGGCCCTGACAGGCTTCCGTCTCAAAGGACGCGATGTGCAGAAAGCCGGAGTGGCCAGTCACTTTGTGGAGTCTCAGAAGGTAACACCAAGAACTACTTAACATGCACCGTGAACAGCTCCTGATTTGATATGAATGATAAGGTGCCGCTGGAATAAATGCAGGCGTGGGAGGGAGAGGAAGGGAGGGAGAGGAAGAGAGGTAGGGAGGTTTGGAGAGAGGTCAGGGCTCCAGTGAAGAGCAGAATGCTGAGTCATTTTCTATCTGGTTAATGTGTATATGCACCAATGCAGCCTAGCCGGCCTATGGGTAGCTCCTGTTTGTTTTGGCCTGCCATGGCTCTTGGCCTGTGGTCAGAACAGTTGGTGTTGGAGTTCACACAGGAACACAACCTTGAATAGCGGCTATGTCAGGACGGGCGAGCAGTTTGAGAATATTTGATCCACTTATACCTGTGGGGAAAACAAATAATTAACGGGGGATGATCCTCTTAATGGAAGAGGCTCTGTTTTTGGAATGTTGAAGATCAGACTTCTAAATCAAGTTTTACAGAGTAATTCTTCTTGTTAAAAAATTTGGCCAACCCCCTATGCATTTTTTTATTATCTTGACTTAGACACATCTTTTTTTAGTTTACGTTGGTAGAAAATGGTGGTCTTGTGTAGCTCATTGTGTAGAGCAAGGCAATACCACTACCAGTGTTAGGGGTTTGTTTCCCTGTGTGTACACCCATGCTAAAAATGCATGCGTTCACAGTGCTGTAGCATGCTTTGTATAAAAGCATCTACAAATGGCATTTGGAAAAATCTGCAACAATTCAAGAATTGCAGTTCTGCTTTCGTTTCAATTGGTGCATAGTCATTTTGCATGGTGAAGATGGATCTCTCTGCCTTTGCTCCCCAAAGATCCCAGCCTTGGAGAAGGAGCTGGTGGACTTGATGTCTCCCTCTGCTGAAGATGTTTCCAGAGTGCTAGATTCCTACCAGAACCAGGTGAGAAACAAATGCTCCCAACTCGGGGTGGGAATCTTTGGGAATATCACAATTCAATTTGATTTAGATTCTTGGGTTTACAGTTCAGTTTTAAAATCAATTCTTGATTTATTGCGATTACCCAGGCAATTCGATTGATTAGATTCTAGATTGCTATTAGCCTACATGTTACAAAGCTTGGTATATTGTATATTGTTTCTGCTTGGCAATCTGTAGGATTTAGCAAGCTAACGATTTAGAGTTCCAATGGTACTGGACTGATATTTGATACCAGTATCAGTGCATCCCTATGTGTATAGACAAACCCATACTGGATCTATGAATCACTGTTGGGGGTAAATTATTGCAAAACGATTAAGTTGCTGTGATATTAGTACATAAATAATAAATGAATAAACAAGGACTCACAGTGTCATAGATGCGAAGCATCAGGGCAGATTCTCTGAACACGAGTCAAAGTCCAATGCCTGTGAACCGCCACTAGAGGCAGAGTGGCTGTGAGTAAGTGAGTGAGTGAGTGAGTGAGTGACAGACATTGTGGGTCTATGAAGTGCATCTTGAGTCTACTGACTCCTTTTTTCAGCCTCATGCTGTCCGAATTGGAAGTTTTGAGTTATTTGAAAGCGAATCGAGAAAGGAGAATGAACAACTCTCATTCCCCTCTAATATTCCTCCCGAGGTCAACACCTAGCTTAACATGCATGCGTTACGTGTTTTCAATTTGGCACCGTAGCTAGAATGTGCATGTTGTTCTCTGTCAACAGAGTAGCCTGGATGCTGAGAAGCCTTTTGTCCTGGAGGAGCACATGGAGGACATTGACAGGTAGACCTTCAGTCTTTGGTCGTCTTCACACATGGCACTGACATGGGTCTCGTGTCTGGATCTAAATATGATTCAGCAAAATTACATTTACAGCCGGCGTTAAAATGTCCACAGCGGGATCCGATTGCTTTTCCCCCAAGATGCAGATAATTGTGCACATCACAGTTAATCGACAGCAAGGCGCCGGACTTCATCCAACGTGTGTTGACTATTATAGGGATAGTTCGGATTTTTAGACATTGAGTGGTGATACTTGCTATTAGTTTGATGCAATGCCATTAGCTTTCTCACCGAGTCCCGAGTTCTGGCCCGATTCCGAGCTAACCGGGAAGTTTCAGACAGGCACCAAACGGGGTCATGAGACAAAAAAGTCTTAATCAACACCATAACATGCAGGCAAAAGTTGTAACCATCTGCAACACAAAACTGGATGCTTGCATGCTTCAGAGCGATGCGATGTGTTGGAACTAGTCCAAGTGTGACGCAGTTACTATGCACTGGGGCTTGTTCCAACACGAATCAAGCATAGGAAATGCGCCAGGCCCATGGTTGAGTTGTGGATGGTTAAAACTTTCGCCTGCATGTTATGGTGTGAATTAAACACTTTTTTGTCTCATGACCCTGTTTGCTGCCTGTCTTAAGCTTCCCAATTAGCTCAAAACCGGGCCAGAACTCTGAACATGTGACTCAGTGAGTAAGCTAATGGCATTGCATCAACTAAACTACTAACAAGTATTTCATACCACTTAGCGTCCAAAGATCCGAACTATCCCTTTCATTTTCTTTAATGTTTCCTTTTTCAGTGGCTTACTGCTATTAGCTGCCTGCCACCTGTGTGTGTTTGCGTGCACGACCAAGTGGGAACAGTGACACGTGAACGGCTATTTTCGGTTGCGATCGCATTTTCACTGACGTTCAATATGGTCACAATGTGTCGCTGATCACCTCCTGATGCGGTTTGGGGGGTGATTGGATAATAATCCGTCCTCTATGTGTCTTGGGTGCATTTACACTCAGATTTTTATGCAGTGAAGCGATTGTAATCCCATCACGCATGATCATGCCAGGTGTACATTTTTGAGCGCCCAACCGCAAAACAAACAAAAAACAATATTTGCAAAAGAGTTGTTACACATGACAAACACACCAAGGACAAGGGTGAAGGAGAATGTTGGTGTACGAAAGGAACATAGTTTTAGCTCAAGCCCATGAGTAATGAAAAGATAAAAGCCATACACAGTAAAGTCATAGGTCAGAAAATATACAGTTTAACTCCATTTACTTCCATTTTGGGGGAAACAATGCCGCATATTATTTTCTCATGCTTTATTTCACCAACAATTTATTTCATTATTTCACCAATAATTTTGTTTGAGTAGTTTTTTTTCTTTCTTCCTCAAATTGTGTAAATCTCATGTTGGAATGAAACTTCACTAGAAACCTGGACAAATGCAATTGCATTAGAAAATGGAGGCAGCTGGTTTGTCATTGTCCTGCTGTATATTGTCTAATGTGTTTGTCACAGCGGCAGTGTACAGGCTTCCTCAGGAGATTCTAGCTCAGCAGCTGTGACGTGTCATCTTTTCACACCCACACTGATGAATGAAGCTGCCCGACAGTGGCCTTGTTTTACCTCCACTCACATGCACACCCCCTCCCTCCCTTCCTCTGGGAGAGGTTTTATGCAGCCTCCAGAGTGTCCAGTTGGTGTTGTGATGGCAGTCTTGTTGAGGTTCCCTTCCCGTTAATTTACTGTGTACTGATAACTGTAATGAGGTTGGAATTGATGGCACACGGAGTACAATTTGTAGTTGTGGTGAACATTGAACTTGGGTCATCTTATGACCACTTAGTGCCACCACATGTCTTGTACAATGAACGCTAATACTATGATCTACAGTACCTGAACAATTCCTCACCCCCTTTTACAGCCAGTGGACCAATCATCAGTTAATTCAGCTCCATGAGTGTTCTAGTTCTGTGTTCTAGTAACAGAGCACATAAATGCCACTCACTCTAATTGAAAACAGCAAAATGTCGAAGTTACCTCTGTAAATTAGAAAATTACAAGCACATTTTCTTCGTTTCAGTTGTAGAGATTGTAAAATCAGTTGCTAAACATAATATCTAAGCCTTGTCTTTTTACTTTACCACAACCATTGCAATTACCTAAAATAGAAAAATCTCAAATTAATTTGATTCATTTTGACGAGCTAATCCCCCTCCACATAACGTTCTGTTTACATAGTGATGTCATAGTGAAAAAGGGAATCCAATCAGAACAAAACCAACCTCATATACCAACAACATGAACTTTGTCTTGGGAGAATGTGGTATTGCATAGGAGCTAGTATGTAAAGTTGATTTTGCATGCGTGACTCTGAGGTAGAAAACCTTTATTCGCCAAATACAGTGAATATACAGGAGTTTGACTAGGTGACAATGGTGCAAAGACATATTACTTACAAAGTTCCACTGTAGCATGGCATACATTATGGCCATTGAATGTACTCCTATTGACTCCTATTGACTTGCTAAGGTTGCCTACTGCTTTCCTTCAGGCTGTTCAGCTCCGGCAGTGTGGAGAGCATCCTACAGAACCTGAAGGCAGATGGCTCACCATTCGCCAAGAAACAGGCTGAGGTGGGTTCCTTACCAGTGGTGTACAGTAGCTGTAAATAAAAAGGGAACTATGAGGTCCAGTTGCCAGTCAGTTAGGGGGTAAAGTCTATTCCACAAATACAACGGGTGGATAAGCTGGTAGGTGGTTTTGGGGGAGGGGCGGGGGGCTAGGAGTCCTGGTTATGTAGCAAGCTGTTGAGGACCGATACCATCCCCCAGAGGAAAATTTTTGAAATACTAGATGGTTGCCTGGGGAGGCAGGGTAGATCCTTGTCCTCGACTAGTGGGTGATCTGATGAGAGAATACACAGTAGCCTCTGTAAGTCAAGGATGTTGTGCATGGGTCCCCCTTATTGTCCTGGATCCTTTTTTCATAATGTCTATAATAATTCTGTGATTCAGTTCAGGCGATTCTGAAGGGCAGACGCTCAGGAGGCTGGATCCAGGCTACCTCCTTATTCCAGGCTTATAGAGTACAGCGCAACTCTAACTCTGTTAATTAGTTTTATACTTTCTCACACTGGCCATGTCGAAAAAAATATATATCTTCATGCCATCACAGACTACTTTGTCGGATACATGATGTGCATGTTATCCACTGCACTTCAAGTCAGGCTGTCTTTGGAAAACGCATCTTCTCTATGGGCGGTCATAGAAACGGTTTCAAGTGCTTTCTCGTTGTTGGAACTTCAGTTTCCGTCATTTACGTTTTCGTTCTTGAATCGAAATTTGACATGGCTCTCTTTGTGTTGAATCTCACGTGACCCAAGGTGCCATTTCAACATTCAAATGGGTTTCTGTAGAAAAATAATAAGATTTTTCTTAATTCCTAAAGATCTGACTCACGGTAATGAGCTATCATTACAACAGCAATGAGTTATGTTGCATAGTCTGCTTCCTTTTACATTCTATCTACAATACACAGCTGTCTCACTACCAAAGGAAAGCCGGTTAACAGTATTTTAATGCAGCCGGGGCGTTATTTGGCCCAAACAGTAGATGGTTTGGATCGCCACACGCACTCATAGCAATTAGTGACTGCCTCTGTTTAAGCACTTGAGGGGGCTGGGCTTCTGCTGTGGTGGATGGTTGGAGGGTCCAGAGAAACCTTCATACACGATTTGAGAACACTCAACGAGTGAAGCAGCTTGTGTGTCACCGCTCTGTTCCACAGATTTGCTCTGTTCCGTTGTGTAACTTGAAGGGGTAGGGATGTTTCACCTTTCTGAGGAGCCTGTCTGATTTACCGCAATCTGTGAGTTATTTCAGTATTTCTAATAAGCATCTGTGCCCGTGTTTTTAGTTGTTAGCAATGCGAGTGGAGATGAATGTGTTCCCATAAGGTGACCTGAAAAAAATCGTATGCAGTACCAAACAACTTCCTATGTGTTGGACAACATTGTTAACTATGTAGAAGAACTTAAATACGTTTTTCAGAGACATACTAACAACTCCCAAAAAAGAGAAATATCCCTTTAAATTCACACTACTGACAGAAAATTCTCTCTCCTCACAGATCTGATTCATTATGTATAACACCTCCAAATGTTTTTGTTTTTTTACTTTTTATAAGCCCAGATGGTTCAGGCAAATCTGGGAAGGAAAGTGGACAACCCCTATGAAATAGAACACACGCCCTGGGTTAGGCACATCTCTCTCTCTCTCTCTCTTTCTCTCTCTCTGTTCCCCACTCACCTTCCCTCCCCGCTCCACCCCTCTCTCCTTCCCCCTCTCCCCTCCTGACTGCTCAAAGTCCACCGTTGGGCAAACAGTACCCCGTAACCAATGCCAGCTCCTAATGCTAGCCTATCCGGAATGCTAAGTAGTTAATCTGTAGTGCTTTTTAATTCAAAGCAAATGTGGGGTAAGCCCATGCTTATCACAGATATCTGTCCGAACTGAGAAATTTCAAAGCGCTCTGCGCTGCTGTTGTGTGGTGATCATGTGGCCATAAGAAGAGATTAGGAGAAGAGAATGAGATATTATCTCATCCACTGTCTGCCCTATGACATGGAAAATGCATGACAATACACAGGGGCAGTGTGTGTCTTTTGCAGATTGCGGTGCTTTTTTTTTTTTTTTTTCAGTCATCCACTTTCAATCAATTTCTAGAATTTCCTTTTCTGTTTGTTGAACACAGTACTTTGAGTAGATCTCAGACAAAAATAAATCATTTTAGCTCAACAAATTGTAGAAGAAAAAATCAAGCAATATTTAAGCGACTTAACTTGGTGTCATGCACCTTTTTTCTTTGATTTCAGCGAGGAGGTCGTTTAAAGGTTAGAGAAGCTCGCTTGTGACTGGAAGGTCACCGGTTTGAATCCTCACACAGGCTGAGAAAATGTTGGCAGGGGAAGTAATGAGTAATGCTCTCCCCTTCCTCAACAATTACTGTCATGGTGCCCTACATCTGCTCAGTATCAGACTGTGGTTGCACTGTGCAGCTACCAGGTGTGAGTGTATGCTAACTGTATGTGTGTAAGGCATGGTGTCACTAACAAAGAGCAAAGTCTGCTCGCTCAACCCTCCCTGAGTAAATAACCTTTTGCAGTTCAAGCATGGAGTTATCCAAGTAAGGATCCAAGTAAACGTCTTGGTTGGCCCTTTTCCAGATCCTTTCCAAGATGTCTCCTACATCGCTGAAGATCACCTACAAACAACTGGAAGCAGGTGGCTCCCTGAGTCTGCAGGACGTGCTGGTGATGGAGTACCGACTCAGTCAAGCCTGCATGGTATGACTCAACCTGCCCAGTTATGATTCCTCCAGACAAAATACCACTCCGCTCACTTCTCATTTTCTTTTCTCACTCTCAGGTTAATTGGCTAGGAATAGGATAATTGAAAATACGTATATAAAATATGTATTCCAGGAAGCAATATTACATTGCCAACTAATTCTGCAAAATATCCTGAATAAATTCCTATTTA
The DNA here is from genome assembly GCA_900302295.1 of Parasudis fraserbrunneri. Taxonomy (NCBI): domain Eukaryota; kingdom Metazoa; phylum Chordata; class Actinopteri; order Aulopiformes; family Chlorophthalmidae; genus Parasudis; species Parasudis fraserbrunneri. The sequence continues at coordinate 11,650 of OMKL01117957.1, forward strand.
CAAGTTAATTTCTCATTAACTTTCATTCACCTTAAAGGGATAGTTCAGGTTTTCAAGGAACCTATCTGATTAATTGAGAGTCATTTGGTCTAATCCACAAAGCCCTTCCCTCAGTGTTCTGGGTTTTGGGTGTTTGTTTTTTCCCTCGCATGCACCGTTTTGTGTCCTACATTTAATTAGCTGATTGGACAATGGCGGCCACAAAATTGCATCAGAGGGGCGTTGCGACTTCAGTTTAATATGTTGTTATTAACTAAATGACTTTTCTTTGATTCACATTCCAGTCGATTTCCCAATTGTTCAACAATGTAGTCCCCTAGACGGACTTAAATATGATTAATTATAATGTTTTTCAGCCCTGTTCATTTGGAGTAGCAAATGCTAAGCTCTAACCCTTGTAATTCTCTTAAAAAAACAAAAACAACAAAAAACACTGGTGACAGACTGAAAGAACTCCTATTTCATGATAAACCAGATAGGCTTCTTATGAACCTGAACAGTCCCTTTAAGACTAATTCTGTAACCTCCAAGAGACAGCATAATCTCTAGTTAATCTTTAACTTGATATTTCGGAATCCAGTGACGTATGATAGGCTGCAATTACTGTTATTGGCCCTTGAACAAAATGAAAAAGCTGATCTGTAAGATAGGAAGGGAGTACACATGCTTCAACCTGTTTATGGGCCTGGTGCTTCTCAGAATAGGATTGGAGAATCGAAGAGAAGAGTAGTGGAGTTTTCTTTATTATAGGCACAAGTACAACTGATGTTTTGATGCAGTAGCGTCCTCTTCAGGGTAAAACAACATTGTATTCCAATGGTACTTCACTCTGAAGAGGACGCTGTTGCGTAGAAATGTTACGCCGGGATCCCATTGCCTACGACAAAAAAAAAAACACAAAAAAAAACAACCTAAAGATCGACCAGTTTTCATTCATTGCCTATCGGGAGGAGCAGCGGAAAGAAGTGAAGAGCGACCAGAGTGAAAACACTGAACTATATAAAACACCGAAACCCTGTTTGTTGTCGCAAGACGTCGTTCGAAAAAGTTTACTTGGTCTTCAACTTTTTCGGCTTTCTCCCTCTCATGCAAGAGCGAACACCAATCCAAGTGCACATGTACCATCACGTGTGCAGCATCAGTGATTAATAAATAATTAATAAATAATGATAAATATTGTGTTACATTTGAACTAATAGGCACACCCCCGTTTTGCTATATAGGAACGAAATGAGCAAGAGTGTTGGTCGTCAATAGCGGGACCGTAGCGAAAGTCATACTTGTACCTATAATAAAGAAAACGAAGATGATCTGTGTGCTCCAGCACTCTCTTTGGTCTTTAAGATGACCAAAAACACGACATGAAAATAACAAAATTGATGAAACTCATTTTAGCCTGTTCCATAAATAATTTAAACTACACTTTTTAGATATGCCTCTTCAAACACTCCCCTCCCCCAATAAAATGCCTGTGAAGAAGGGATGTCTTTTCATGTGTCTGCTGTTTCTGTTGTTTTGCAGAGGGGCTGTGACTTCTATGAAGGTGTTAGAGCTGGTAAGTTGTTTTGACTACATCGTACCATTTTCTGATATGGAGCTTTTTAAATTATTTGTCAAATCCCATCATACTTCTGTGTTACAACTTGCATGATTATCAAATATCCATTTGATTCAAAATGAGACAATGTATACTTTATCTCACCACTCAAAATTGGACATTGGACATTACATCAGCCACCACCCATATCTGCAGTTTTTACAAGCAAGAGTTAGGGAACTCTTATGTTGGACTTTGGTATGCTAAGTGTTGTTGTTCTAAACAGGTTCTTAAAGTTTATCAGTCAAGGTACCAAATTTGAGAAATTAAGGTCATTAAGATAAACTAGTGTTGTTGTCATGTGCGGACTCAAAAGCCATTTTGGGTCCTGGCCCATAGCTTAGTTTCATATTTGATTATTCAACCTCTTGAGGTCCCAGTTGTACCCCTAGTGTTATGAAACAAAAAAAAGAAATCTAAAAATTTAGTTTTTCTTATTTTTCCAAGGAGCATTATTTCCAGATTAGAGTTTGAATCTCTTCCAACTACTATTCTACCCAGAATCACTTGCGTCGCAGCTTTGATCGATTGGCATGCCCACAGAGCTGGGCTGAAAAGTCGTAACCAGTTTAACTAAAACTGTTTTAGATATACCCCTCTCCCCCTCCCCTACCCATCGTAGTCTTTCAGACTTGGAAGCTACCAACAAAATACACCGATTTTTACACACTCTGAGAGCTGTTTCAGGCCTTGTTAATGAAACCACACCTACAGTGTTTTGTGGCTCTCTGCACACAGGGCACATAGTTGATCAAAGGTGGATGGTTCCTTAACACTGCTGTAAATGTTACCATTGTCCGTCTGTCTCCAGTGCTGATAGATAAGGACCAGAGTCCCAAGTGGCACCCATCAACACTGGAGGAGGTGTCGGAGCAGAGCGTGGACGAATGCTTTTCCTCACTGGGAGAGAAAGACCTGCGTCTCTGAGGTCGTAAGCCCAGCTCCCGGCCACT
>OMKL01117961.1:0-11487 GCA_900302295.1 Parasudis fraserbrunneri
GCTGGATGGAGATACGACTGTTCTGAGTGGCTGAACGCAGAAGGTCCTCAGCCAATCCCAGCACCAACTAGAGAGAGACAGACACAGAGGCAGATAGAGACAGACAGAGACACAGACAGAGAGACAGTATACAGATACATGTATGTATGTATGTGTTTATGTATGTATGTATGTATGTGTTTATGTGTGTGTATATATATGTGTTTATGTGTGTGTATGTATGTGTTTATGTGTGTGTATGTATGTGTTTATGTATGTATGTATGTATGTATGTATGTGTTTATGTATGTATGTATGTATGTATGTATGTATGTATGTATGTATGTATGTATGTATGTATGTATGTGTGTGTGTGTGTGTGTGTGTGTGTGTGTGTGTGTGTGTTGTATGTATGTATGTATGTATGTATGTATGTATGTATTGTATGTATGTGTGTGTGTGTGTGTGTATGTATGTATGTATGTATGTATGTATGCCACTGCGATGGTGCTGCCCTGCGGAGGCAAGCCATGGTGGCTGATGTTGCTGCCATTTTGCCTTTGTAGGGCAGTATGTTTATATGTATGTATGTACTGTATGTATGAACCGGATAACAATGTACGCAAGCATGTTAACCTTATGGAAAAAGAAAGAAAAAAGAGATGTCAAAAATGAATAAAAAATGTATTATATATATATATATACATATTGCTTGAGACAAATTAACAATTAGTGTAATTTTGTAAATGCTGAATGCAGTGCAAGATGCATAATTCCCTCCACCATTGTCAACATTGGACCAGAGATTGGATCAGAGATGTTGTGCGTGACAGACAGACAGATGAACAGATGGAGACCGATTCAAAGTCCCCCCTACCCCCCTTGCAATTTCATTGAGTGAGGGACAAATTGGATTGGGAGCAAGACGTTTCTTGACCGCACCTCAAGGATCACTAAACAGTATCGGTTCAGAATGAGAAGTATTCTTGCATGGTAACAGATCCCATCACCTGGAAGGACCTTGGCTGTGACCTACCTAGAAGTGAGTCATCACTTGTTGGTCGAGTAAAGCTGAATCACTTAAAAAGTTGTTTATAAACCTCTCCCTTTCCTTTCCCCTAACCGTATCCTTACCGGTCACAGCTGAGGTTCATCTGGGGAATTGGCATTTTCAGTCACACCTCTGACAAAAAAACGTCCTTTAGCCCGTTCGATTAATATCAATGAAATGAGTTGCTATTTCAGTGTCTTCAGACAGATGATAAAAGTTGCTGATCGTTTCATTATATGAATGCGATATCGTAGTGAAAGGATATGATATTTTAACAGGTCATCCAATCCCCATAAGCCTGCACATAATGACCATTTTCTGTGTTCTGTCTTTCATCAGAAAGGAGCCTTCAGGCATTCATCCTCCTCTTTTCTTTCCAGAAACCACAGGCATTTCCTATGAGGCTATTGTTTTAAGGTGTGCACCTGCAGACCAACTTAATGCACCTAATAGTCATGTGTGTTGACTGTACTCTACAAATGAGCTGTAAAGTCATGTGCCATCTGCAAGCATTTATCACCACATTATATCAGAGGGCGGGGCAACATCCACTGAGGCCTCTGGTGATGTGGTTGTGCGCTTCGTGTGACGACATAAGGATCAAACTGGTACAATGTATTAACAAGATGGCTGGTGACATTTATGGCAGAACTTCAGCTGTGTCCGATGAATGCTCACTGCTATATGTTGCCATACAGGGGGTTACAAAAGATCTAAGGGGCCAGAATGTGCCACACTCCTGTTTTGGTGAGGTGGGAGCCTATACACAATACAGAAACAGGCTACACAGGTTCTTTCACCGGAACCTGTAGGTAATAATGAGTGTGTGAACAATTTATTTCAATACCAATATTAGTTATGTGGTAAAGGAATTCTTAAAGCCAAATTTTGACAATTTCTGAGCCATCAATTCACAACGTTTAGTGATTAAAACAGGCCACCGCTAAATAGAGCAATGGATTAACATAGTGGTTGGCCCAGCATGGGAGGGAGCACAAACCAAAACGGACACCAAAAGATACAACAAAAGATTTTCTTTTGAGAGAAAATGTTGACCATCAACTAAAAGTAAAATGAAAAGAAAAAAGTGCAAAGCCAATAAGGTGTCTTCCTGTGACAGACCAACATCCAACCATTTAATTACTTCACAGAGGCACTGGATATTATCTTTCTTTTGCATATGCAGGTCGAGCATTTGCATTCACGTCATGTGGGAGCGATGGTAGCTACAAGCTTACTACTTGTAAAAACCATTCATGTCAGCTTTCAGGTTGTAAATACTTGGGAACTCAGAGTTTTGAGATATATCCCAATTTCTCCCACTGCCACTTCAGAAATCTGACATCACCAACATTGAAATATCCTCAAACAACATGTGGAGGGCCACCTATTTTGCAAAATGAAAACGAACATAATGGTATGTATGATTTTCAGTACAAATCATTTTAAAGCATTAAATTCCACTTTATCACAACAAGGCTACTTGCTGAATTTTTTTTATTTGTGCTTGACATTTCAACTTCAGTCATACAGGATGAACTAGAAGACTGAGAAGTAGGCTAATTGCTAAGTGTGAAAAATATGAGAGTAATTATCACATGCATAACGCAAAGTCTGGGAGAAGTCACACTTTTGTGCTCAGATGGGTTCACCCAAGTTCAAATGCGCGGAACCTTCCAACTCCTTGATACCATTATTAATAAATGATAGGAATTCAGCATTATACCAACAAATTCACATGACCTAGAATGACATGGGCCAATTACATCCCAGCTATGAAGGCCCCGTCACTCTGATTCTGCTCCTCCCATCTTCTCTCAAATAGGGCCAACTGAGACTGTACAGTGATAAGAACTTTGACGGACTCAGATGCACATATACAGTATGGCTTGTTCCTATTCAGATTTGGAATGTTCGATGCACTTAGTAAGAATCTGGGGTGTGTCGCCATGTGTGGGAAGGTTTATTCAATACCTTGGCTCCTTTGTCCCTCCTAGTGGGAGAGTGGAAAGTTTAGCACCGAATTTCTGCATTTTAATGCTGCCTTTAAACGCTGTGCGTTGTTAAATCCGTTTTATTTTGGCTGATAGGAATGGAATTTAGATATAAATTTGATTTAAAAAATATAACATAAGTACAACAATAAAATATTAGGCTTTACACATTCTGAAAGGATTTCGGCTACACCAATTTTGTATCATATAAGATATTTCAGTTGGTTGTAAATGTACAGAAATATAATCTAGTTTGACTATTATAGCCCTCAGGAATAAAGTAGCCTAAATAGCAGGTGGTAGAAAGTCATATGGACATTATTTGCCTTTGTGAACATTTCAGTGCATTGAGCCTAATAGGTGTTAATTAGAATCAGCATGACAGTGTATCCAAGCTGTGGGAGAGGGCCACTTGACTCACTAGTTGGCAGTCAGCTAATTGGTGAGTCAAATGGCTGCCAATGCCTACTAATGAGGCATTGGCCACACCTGGGTCACCTCATCAAAGAAGAGGCGTCCCAGGTGTGTTCTGTTGTTTCACTCAACCTTAAAATGGTTTGTTTTCAGTTGTGTTTTGGTTCATGAACTGGTCGGGAGACAACCTGTGAGCCTCTGTACCAGGTATTTTGAGTCTTTCTGCCTCAGCCTCTTCTTGACTCTGTTACACAAACAAATTCTAATTTGGTAAACATGCTTATAAAGCTACCAAGCCCTGTCAACAGAACAACCACAGCCATGGCATCACTGGCTAAGATGAGGAAAGCTCGTTTTTTTCTCAGCAGAGCTTTAGGTTCTTGCCACTGGGGTGGTAAGATATCACCATATTCTTTTTGGATTGGGCGTGCTGAATGGAGACCCAACTCACAGCCAGCGCATGTGAGAGGCTGTTGTGTTTGCCAGTCCTGTTCATGCTTGCAGAAGAAGTGTTGCTGACATCAAACACAAGTGGAGGTTCCTGTTAGATAAGCGTGCACCTTGCAGGAGACAGCCTATCCCTGCACTTTACTCCAAGATTGGAATTGGCGGAGAACAGTGCTTTTATAAACGGCACGGTGGTGCAGTGGTTAGCATTGCTGCCTCAAAGCAAGAAGGTCCTGGGTTCAAACCTCGGTGGTGGGCCTTTCTGTGTGGACTCTGCATGTTATCCCCATGTTTCCTGTGGGTACTCCTGTTTCCTCCCACTACATAAAAGACATGCATGTTCGGTAACTCCTGCCATTTCCCTTGGCCAAGGCACTGACATTAGAATTGGAGTTGGTTCCGGGCACTGTGGCTGCTCAGTATGCTCCTAAATAGTTAGGATGTGTTAAATGCAGAGGATATGCTCCTGATATATGTAAATGTACTTGGCAGATAAAGAGTTTATTTTCCTAGAGATAGCAGGGCCTTGGCTGTCATGCAGGATGCGGGTAGCTATGGACATGGGCTTTTCTGGTTGTCTCTGAAGCCTGACGCTTGTTATCTGTGGCCTTGATGCCGTAGCTGCTTGCATGGGCCACATTGGGAATTTTCTCACCTCACATTCGTCTTGTCCCAGACCCTGTTGAGCCTTAGTGATGCATCTTTGCAGACCTTTGCCTTCATAGCAAGGGAGCTTGGTAGGTTGATATCAATGGTGACTCTGGCTCATCACCAAGTCTGGCTCACCCAGTCTCCTCTGTCAAAGGTATGCTGAAGAGCTCTCTACACTCTCCCAGAGGTCCCTGGCCAGGTGTTTGGCCATGCCACAAGACAGGACTGGAGGCCCAGTGTTCAAGCCACCCAAACTGGACAGTACTTTTCTGGCTTATAGAGGGTCTGTAGCTGTATACAGAGAGTATCCTTGGGACATGACCCCAGTTGCCTCATCCACCTGCTTGTTTGGGTGGCTACTGTCCAGTACTACTGCTCAACCGAAGTTCCAGGCACCAGGGAACCCAGGGCACAATCACCTCCCTCCCTCCCACATGCACACACACACACACCCCACAGCTCCTAAAGATCATATGAACAAGCCCAGAATCCTTGGGGCCGGCCTTTGGTCACTTCTCCCAAGACCACCGCAGTTTCTGGGAGACTCATACTATGGACACTTGGTGGCAACACTGTCCTGTAGGTACAAACTGCAATTCTGACACTGGCCCCCAATCTTCAAGAAAATCAAGATGGCAGTGGTCAGAAATCCTGAAAGAGCTTTAGCCCTCAGACAGGCGATTACTGCCCTCCTGGTAAACAGTGTCATCGAGCAAGTTGATCTGTTGACAACGTTTTTCAGTGAGGCCCTTGGGTAATTGGAAATATTTCACTCACACAACCCCGACCCCACCTAGCAAGTACCAGGGTATGCCTTAAACAGTAGTTTCCCATGAAATATTAAGTATTAAACTACATATATCTACTCAGATTGAGTGGCAGCACTTAATTTTGAATTATTTAGTGCAGTAAAGTGTTTCAAAAAATACCTAATATCTATTTTATATTTTTTCTCCTGGTCTATTTTAATTTGAACATTAAACTTGAGGTTCCTCTTAGTGTTCAATGTGCATTTATTGGGTCTCATTGTTAGATAACCGCTTTGAATTGTGAAAAACCAGACTTTCTCACACATTTATTTTTAGGGCAAAATCGCACAGACCTCAGTAGATGTGAAGCCAAGGGAGAGGTAGGCTATGCCTTGTCATACTTTCTTGTTTTTGGCTTTGTAACGTGAACAATGTTAAAGGTACCCAACTGTTTTCTTGTAAATAGTTTGCTTTTGTTTATATTCACATTTCCACCCAAATAGACAGAGTTTTCTGTTGTTGTTCTACAGTCTACAACCTGAATACATTTCCTACCTCATATCACCTTTGCAATGTCCATTTTTGCCATTTTCCTTGCTCTCGCAAAGTTTATATCCCATCCATGTTAAATTTCACTTTTGGTTTTGGTTATGGATCCGACCTCCTTTGAAACACAAGGGCATGTTTACACGCCTCCAGCGCACCTTTTTGTTTTCTACGTCACCCCCGTGCTCATGCATGTGTCCTTGTGCGCTTATTGGAAGAATGCATGATACAACATTTTCAGGGAGCCCTTTCCTCCTACTGTGCATTATAGCACTAATTTCAGCAACTAGTGGTCAAAAACTCCATTGGGTACCTTTAATGTTACCTGGAATGCTTGTTATGGGTGCGTCAGCTTTTTCTTTAGTTCCTGACAGTATCAAACACTTTGTTTTCAGATTTCTTTCTCTCCCTGGTTGGATAGCTAACATAGCATCAGCTAGCTAGCTCACTATCACAGGTGATATAATAGCAACCTAGCAACAGTGTTTGTTTACAGCTCTCGTGTGCAACACTTTGTATTTAAATCTGAAAACATTTCGCTCCGCTCTGATTTTTTTTTGTTCCTCTGGTAGTCTCGCATAGCCAGCTCTCTCCACACTGCGTTAGCGCTGTGACAGCATTCCACGAGTGGAACAACATGTCTTTTTCTCCCTCCATCCCATCTCCCCGCACCCCCACTGTAGTTCGCCCGGGCCCCCCAAGGGGGCCCACAGTTTGGGAACCACTGGCCTAATCCATCATTCCTTCCCCATTCCATGTTAACCAGGTCATTGAGTTATCAGAATTTTTAACCCTCCTCCTCCACACAATGGGAGGGATGAGAAAGCAGACCAATGTGTGTCTTGTGTGTGCACTTAAAACCTAAACTGAACCAACAGCTAGCCTACACCAGGGTGATTGTCTTTTAATCTGTAATGACAGGCCTAGCAAACAGTTTGCCCTTTCTAAACAGACACTTTCTCACTGGGTTATGTACAGTGTGTGGTTCCTTATGCCTACAGTTCAAGGGGGTCGTTTGATATAAGGTGTCATGTGACTAGAAGTGTCTCCACATCATGTTCTGCCTTGAGGAGTGTTGTGATGGGGTAAGTGATGTCTGTGCTGCAGCTATCTGCGCTTCACTGTGGATGTTTGCCTGTTTTTGCAGGGTCAATGTAGCCACACCTCGTGCCAATGCCTTCATCATATTGACATGGTAGGTGTTGGTGCCTCTGTGACCTTGTTGGTATGAGTCATGCAGTGCTAAGCACTGTCTGGCTGTCAGTAAGAATGAAACAGAACAAAGTTATGGATATAGCCACGGTTCTATGAATTCTGGATGACCGCCAGAGTTTTCTGTGACTCTGACTTCTTGTGAATCTGTAGGAGCAGAATTCCAAATGATGGGGCTATTATAGGAGGGATGTAAGGTCAAGTGTGACTTGGTTGGTACAAACACTCCACCTGCGCATGATGGAGAATATGCTGTGCTAAGCACCTCCTCTGTCTGTCATCCAGAATTCATAGAACTGTAGTTACAAGTCTAACTACTGTAACTCTCGTCTTATTGCATATACATGTGTGAGGGCTAATATAAGGACAGGTCAGCACACCTGCAACAAATCCAATAAGCTTGTACTAAGGAATTGTCCACCAGTTACAAACTGAAAACATAAACTAAAACACAACTCACAATATGAAGGTTTGTGTAATAAAATACAGTATAGGGTATTTTGGCTATGTCCTTAGATCTCTAAGGACACGACTACCTTAACCATTTACGGTGAACTTTTTTTGGAAAGTTTTCCTAGAATTCAAAAACTCTATAGCTGTCAATGGCCAGTAGCTAATGTGACATCATTAGAATGTTCCGTTTTCAAAGTTTTAATGTCACATGTGAGAAAATATAGCTACACCTGCTAGGGTTAAGTAAGTAATGTCTTCTCTGTGTCTTGGACTGTTTGGAATAAGCATTCCCACCATATCTCTCACACACAGTATATTCATAAAACTTTGAAGATCAAATATTATGACTCTCTCTGATTTTGTGTGTGCTATGGAACAAAACGTTATGCTTTGGTATTGTTTTTGGAAATAGCATGCTTTTTTTCCCCACTTTCTTCTAAGTGTTAATAGGGCATCATATGCTGAAATATGGTTTTCCATCTCATTCACTGAACTTCACATGTGAACTGAAGAAGAGTGCGGGGGAGGGGGGAGGCCCATGAATGAACATTCAACTAGCTCTCATTTTTTAAGGAGGTTGACTTTTTAGCCTGCTCTTTGATCTTCGCCATTACAAAGAGCATTCCATATAGTGTCATTGTTCTGCTGAGGATGCTACAGCCCATAAAACCATTAGGCAATTATGCCTGAACAATGCCTTTACCAGCGCTTGCTGAAGGCCTCAAATCACCGTATCACTTTACTTGCCACCTTCCATTTTGTTGTTCGCTGCTCCTGTGAACCTCCACCTATAGACCTACATCAATCATAATGGACTCCTGGGTCCTATCAGTGGTTCCAGCCCATTTCAGGGGGGCCTTTTTTTTTACCCTGTCACCACGGAACGGGAGTGGCTTCACTGTAGCACCAGTGTACCTTGCCTCGCTGAGCCCGCCCCTTGGTAGGGAGAGCTGGTCCAAGCCTTGCACTGAAGCCCACTACAGTTGACTGTCTGAGCAACCCACCCTTTTGCAGTATGCATGTTCGCCAGGGAATCGAACCGCTCACGTCCCAGCAGCGTAGTACTTTGCCGGCCAGAAACCCTCCACCAAAGAGTCGTGGATAAGAAAATTGGATGTGGCAGGCAGACCGGAGGCGCGCGTGCTTGAGAGTCGGAATACACCGGAAAGCCCGAGGTACCGGAGCACGGGGCAGTGTAGGAGGAATACAGTATTCGGGGCTGCCGCTCTCTTCAGAACGTGGACAATCATGCATGTGCTCTTTTGGGGGCTAGGGTTTCTACTATTCCCTGACCTCATGAATGTAGTGGCATCCACGGGGAGATCGCTGTTGACTTCAAGAAAAGGTAAAGTATGTTATACCTTTGTAGTGTGCCGCTTTGCCAATCTCCACACTTTCTTTCTACAGTGGTGCGTTATTTTGTAACCGGGAGACAGAATGAATGACTTTTTTCAGGATCAGTCAAGCACATGACATGCAATGCCTTGTAGAGACTTAAAAGTTTAACAAATGTTTTTTCTTCCCCCTCCACATCAAAGTTCACGGATTATTTTCGTTTACGTCTTTATAATTGATGATGAACTGTAATATTTGATTGCATGCAATTACATGCATTATAAATATGTAATTAAGGGGGGGGAAAGCTCATCTTTTATTGCATTATCATAATCCTGTCTTGATTTTCTTCAGCAAAAGAGCAGATCGGCGCATACGAGATTGTAACACCGGTGCGAGTGAATGAAGTCGGTGACAAGTTTCCTACGAGTGTGCACTTCAAAAGGAAAAAGCGGAGTCTGGACGAGAGTCCCAGCAACATTACGGATCAATGGGCCTCGCCAAATATCCACTACAGGATATCTGCTTTCGGACAGAACTATCACCTCAACCTCACGCTTGAGTCGGAATTTATCGCACCGTTCTACACTGTGACAATACTAGGAGTACCAAGAGGAGGTAACCTAACGGATTTTTCAGCAGAGGGGGAAACGGAGGAGGAGGACACGGAGTTACAGCACTGCTTCTATAAAGGACATGTGAATGCTCAAACAGAACACGCCGCGGTCATCAGTTTGTGCTCTGGACTGGTGAGTTTTTACGCGCGGATGGACACCCCTGCACATTATGGTTTTACAACTGGATCAAAGTTTATTTTCACCCTATGCTTACAGATTCACGATACTACTTACATTAAATATGTGCTCATATCATTTTCTCATGCTACCTTAGAAAATTAAGAGTTTTGAACCTTTGCGCAAAAGTATGCCCAACTTTATGCGCCGTAGTCTTCCCATTTCTGCGCTACTACTAGTCTGTAGTCTATAGTAACAATGAAGGAAGACACGTCCACAGATTAACATGCTATGAGTTGTATTTAAAGTAAATTAAATATAGACTGAAGTGCTGTCCACTCAACTGGTGGTCACACGTCTAAAGCCTGATCAAATATAGTGCACGCACGTCCACTCTCTCTCCCGGTAGTCGGTGACGTCCTTACGCACACCCGTGCAGCGGGAGTACGAGTGGTGCTGACGTCATCATGAATGATTTGCTCCCAGGCGTGCTGAAGCACGAGTTTTGAGTGGAGCAAAAGTGCACCCCGGGGTTATATATGGTAATAGCAGTGAAATGACCCATATTCATATCAGAGAGGTCAATATCTTCCCAGATGGCTCCTTAAAATCAAGCAATTGCTGCTCTGCAGTTTACTTTAGGGAGATGTGTTGACATTTATGAAACACACACTTTATTTATTCAAGACCTCTTGGCCCACATATGTTACAGAATAGGGAATGTACCATATGCGGTTACTACAACATTTTATTACTTTGTGGCATGGTACTTTTCAGCTCTGTCTGCAGAATTTAGGATTTTCTCTATAGTGATTGTTTTGGCTGAGCTCTATTATCAGAGGACTATCTGAGTTTGAAATGGTACCAAAAATGTAATCATATCAAACCAACTAACCCCTGATAAAGAACTAGTATGAGGTCCTCTCATTAGCAGCTAAGCCAATTCAACTCAATCTAGATTGGAAATGAGTGCCTTTTCCACATTTGCTTAGGTTGGCACTTTGCTTGCCTGGTGTATCTTTGACCTCCAAGTTAGCAAGTAGCTCTGTCTGTGCCAAATTAAATGTAACAAGGCTTCCATCAGGCGTGCCAAGAAAGCAACTAAATACAGTCACATTGTTTCTCTGATAGGCATCATAGACCCCATTCTTCTCTTTCCCCCCTCTTTTTTCTGGCTGGGACTGCTCTTACATGCATGCAAATTCATGTATTTCACCATATAATTGTCCTTTGAATAGTTCTGTATGAAAGCATTGGGGGTCTTGGCACAGCTCATTTGTGCTTATCTGCTGGAGTGTATCAATGCATAGGGAAGGAAGCCACGCTCCAGTGTTTGCACAGTTATTTCAAGCAAAATGCACTAATTCTTCAGCCTTTTCTTCTCCTCACCAGCTTGGCACTTTCAGGTCTCCGGAAGGGGAGTATTTTGTGGAGCCCTTACACAGCTACAAAGGAGAACACTATGAAGAAGAACACACCAAACCTCATATTGTGTACAGGAAGAGTGCGCCCAAGAAACAGACAGATGGGGAGGACTCGGCCTGTGACACTTCAGGTATGATGTCATCAGTGATGTCCTGTAAATGTATGTATATGTGCTGCTCACAAACAGGTTTGCTAATGTGAGAGCACGCTGCATGAGCATGCACGCACACACACACACACACACACACGCACACACACACACACACGCACGCACACACGCATGCACACACACACACGCACTGCTGATTCAGACTTCATTATTGAGTTAGCCAGGCCAGTCAGCTGATGGTGGGGTCTGCTGTAGTAAACCTTCACCCAGTGTCCTCCTTCTGGTCATTCACCATACTGCTGCTACCGTACCTCACTACAGTGAGGATGGTACTCACTGGGACAGCTGCATGTGTGTGTGTGTGTGTGTGTGTGTTTTTTCTCCCCCC